>JASAND010028404.1:0-143174 GCA_030248195.1 Trissonchulus latispiculum | reverse complement strand
TCAGTTCATTACATATGGTTGCAGCGCAGATCGAATTCAGAACCAATGATAAAAACTAATTACTGTGTCTGAACAGTTTTTAAGTTTTACGTTTGGATTACTGCAAATCTTATCCAATTAACACAAACATAGAATGGGCGTTTTTGAGGGTACATCTTTTGAAGCTATGATTAACCATAAACTCAATGACGTATTTTTGCAGATTTAAGAAAAAAGTTTCTGGAATAAGTTTCCAGTCTTACACCATTTTTACAATTTTTAAAGAACTTTTAATCCTGGACTGCGAAAACGTTTGTCATTTTTTGGGAGAGACCTTAAAAACTTGGTTCTTGCCCTTTATTCCCCCCATTACAAAACTTCTAAATTTGACCAATCGAGCAAAAATCTGGTACGGGTATGTTTTCGGCCATGCTGAGTTCAATTTCACGAAATTAGATATATTTGATTCGTGAGGGGGACCAAGGGAAACCGTTTTTCTCTGATTTTACTTAAAGCAGTATATATAGGGTTTTTTCTATATGTTTGTCTATTATATATAAGTCGTCGATCACGCTTCTGAAGTCCGTTTTTGATCCAGATTTTTGTTAGTTCAGTGAGCTGGCTCGTAAGTCAGCTAGAATCGATAAACGGACTTCAGATTCGATTCTTCTGCGACCCCGAAAACCTCTATATACAGCTTTTCAGTAAAATCAAAGCCAAAAAATTTTCTGTTACCCTTACGAAGGGAAAATAGAATTTTGCGAGATCAAAATAAGTTGCGATATTTGAACTCAGCATGGCCGAAAACATGCCCATTAATTCCAGAAAATTGAATGAAATAGGAAGACGATTGCAGGTTCAGGAGCGGAACCATAAAAACGCAAAGTTGTAAAACTTGCAGAATCAATACGGTAGGAAATCATACGTGTAAAGATTATTTTCATTGATTGTCAGTCAGATTATCAGAGTTCTATGCTTCAACTTACACCTTGATCCGTAGAAAAGAAACCGACCTCTTCCGTTCCTGTTCCTAAAATTATACCACAGTTCCTGAAATTAGACCCTTGTCAGTTCCTAAGTTTAGACCACGGTTTCTGTTTCTGTTCCTCGTTTTAGACACCATCAATTTGGAATGCCACCATCCACCACATCCCCTCCCCGTGCTTACAACAGTTTTTCTAAGAATTTGCAAAAATTGTAAAAGTCGGAGATTGTTTCAGCATTTATTGTTTAAAATTATTGACAATTTAGTGATAATGCTTTATTTAAATTATAGCTTTTTGTCTGCGTCCCTCCTCCTACTTTCTTTACTTTCCTTACTATCTTTTGCTTACTCTGCTTTTCTATCATTAATTATAGATTATTATTATTAATAATAATTTGATTATCTATTGTTCCCATATTTAGTTATTGAAGGAAACTAAAAATGTTGACGACTGAGCAGAATCATAATTTAAGGTATTAGAAATTTTGTAAGGATGCAATGTTCCAAAATCCTCAAAAGATGTTCCCTCAAAAACGCCCATTCTATGTTTGTGTTAATTATTGGATAAGATTTGCAGTAATCCAAACGTAAAACTTAACAAGCAATATTTTGTGCAAAAGGTTATGTTTTTGTCTGAGGAACATTTAGTAAACTGTAAACCTGCTGCGCAGCCAATATTATAAAATCAAAAATTTACATGCTATTAATAGAAGAAATTAGTGCAAAACATGGTGTGAATTTGATTTTGTTTACAAATTACATAGTACCTGCTCGCTTATTCAAAGTTTCTGACATAATTCCAATTTCACACATTTCGAATGTTTCTAATGGGCTGAGTACATAGTTCGGTCTAATGGAAAACGCTTATATACATAAGTAGTCATCACTTCATCAGAAAGACGATTTCCGGTTCTCGAATTAGAACACACACAACTTATCTACATATGCGCAGTCACAGGGATTAAAGAAAAAGTGTTCAAAGGAAACGAATTTACACACAAACTATATAGACCCTATCTTAAAACGTTGCATACACGCATTTATACAAAAATGCATCTTTAGCACCAAAATTGAGTGCAAAAGCTCGATCTGAGCAAATTTAAAAGACCTGCTGCGCAGAGGCGCAGCAGGAAAAACTGTTCAGACACAGTAATTAGTTTTCATCATTGGTTCTGAATTCGATCTGCGCTGCAACCATAGCAGCGCCGCCAAGTCAAAAAAGCCACTCAAGTCATGCTTTAACAAATTAGCTTAGTTTAGACATTTTACTACTATGACTATTTAGCAATAATTTTGCAAAATTATCTCTATACATTGTATTCACAGTTGTCACGCAGTGATTTCCATTATCGTTTCCACTTTCCAGCACTATTTTTATTGTGTCTATTTTGTGCACGCCACGCCTTAAATCTTCATTGCACAGTAGGCCACGTGACTGAAGCCTGCGCGTTTTTGCGTTTTTATGCGTTTGCGTTTTCGCGTTTTTGCGCGATTATACGTACCATTGACTTTGGCGGAAAATTTGAAACTTTTTAGGTTTCGCGTTTTCGTTTAAGCAGTTGGCCAGGTTAATCGGTCTAGGGGAATCATCACACGTCCTCACAAAACTTACTCCCCAAACGTCGCAATCTTAGTGGCTAATTTAATTGATTGTCTGTATTCTGATATTAGTCGGTGTTAAGGTAACACACACGTGGCTTAAAAGAAAAATGGTTGACAGGACAAAACCTTGTTGAAGAGGGGGTAATCTTGTTTGGCACGGGATAGGACCTTTTCTTTCCTTAGTGTAAACTGTTAATCGTGCCGTGTTTTAGTGACTTTTCGGCCCGAGCCGTGTAGTAGAAATCCTCTGGCCAAAACTTTGCTTTGTTTTAATGATGGCCGGGTTTTCTTTTCCTTTCTTTAATGAGCCACAGTTTCCTATCAGTCCGGCTTGTAGAGGCCCCCGTGCTAATAACATGTCCTTAAGCAGCCAACCAAAAGGATCTTCCACGATATCATGAGGTTCTCTTTCGCTGCCGAGCATAATACCGCAAATGCATCCTCTGATTCTACTAGAACAGTCAACCGACTACTGCCATTTCTAACATTATAGATAATTTTCGCACAAGATTTGGTGACTTTAGAAAAGCTTCGTTTAGCTTTGGCATGTGTGAAGTTTTTTGTAGTGATAAGGTGGAAGTTTTCGTTCAATCCTCAAAGAAGTAATTGCTTTTAAATCTGTTTTAAGGTGCTGGTTTCCTTTCGGGTATTTTTGACTCCTACGGCTTTAATCCTTTACGCAAAGGGCTAAAACTTACGGAATAACCTGTTTCCGTGCTCTTTAACATTTTAGGACCAGTCCCGTATTCTTAGGCCAAAAGATAAGAAAGTTTTGGTTTTTGGCCATAAGCTCCTAGTAGGTAGACAAGACACGGGATTGGTTGGTTTGGCTGGAAAGAGGACTCGAAAATGAACATTTTTGCTCTTACAACCTTTGAGCTATCTCCAGTGGTTAAGTCAGTCTAAGCAAAAAACTGTTTTTAGGGTCAAAAAATGGCCATTTTCGAGGAAATCAGTTTTTTCAAAATTACTGCCACATGTTAAGGACAAAATTGGCTTAGTTATACTCAATCGATACATCGTCCAAATGCACATTTTATGAATGCCTATTAGCCGGACTTTATTGCTTTCGGCTAGAGATTTGGCCGAAAAACCATTTTGGCAAAACTGCGATTATTTTGTTTCGAACATCGATTTCTCAAAAACTACTTGACGGATTCCGGAGATTTTCGGCAGAATCGAAATTCGCACTTCTGAGGAGGGACGTTTTTCTTGGTTTGGGCTAAAACATACTGAGTAGCAAGAAAACTCAATGCGAAGTTGCGAAATTTCGTGTTACTGTGCATTTGGCCGATTTTCTCGACCGTTAAGACCTGCTGAGCGAAATCCAAAAAAACGTCCCTCGGCCCATATGTCCTTCATGTCGTGGTACAAAAAGAACTTTTGGCCGATTCTTCAGTTTTGAGAAATCGATGTTCAAAAACTTTGGTCTATATTCATCCTGTTAGATGTCAGCATGTCAGAAAATTTCTGCTATGTTTTTGCTAATTTTGCCAGTTCTCTAAGCTCATGTGAATGTGCAGATAATCAGCTTTAAAACGATGTATAAAGTTCTTTGTAACTCCCAAAATTGCGAAAGTTATAGCGATTCAAAAAAATCACCACAAAAGCACTGCACAAAAGGATACCACCACCTTAAGAAAGTGGTTGTCATTTGCTGCAGCCATTTTGCCCTCATAAATACAACCCTCCACTGAACTGGCAGGGTTGATGTGACGGCGCAAGGTTCAAAACGAGCACGAAGTGCTTTATGATGTTCGATACCTGGGCAGACTAGCCTTTAAGCGGCATTTTGTCGTATGTCTGTGCCAGAGTGGAAAGCATTCTTTGACACTTGGCTATTAACTTGGACCAAACCCCCTGGTGTTTTCCGCTATGTCATCGAATGCCAATGCTTTGTAAAGTGTCAGTACTTGTTGAGTTATTAGTTGAGTTATCTACCTGTATCGATACATTACAGGTCAAAGCCCATTATTAATAAAATTTGTAGCCGTAGCCGAATACCCAAATTTTTGGGATCATGTAATGTAATGAGGTTCATACAATTGCATTAACACAGTTTTTAAAGTCTAAATTTTGTTCTTGACCGGATTTTCAAAACATTTTCAGCTTCTGAGGGTTAATCCCTTAATTACCAAAAGTCAACCAAATTTGTAGAGCATCCAATTTTTGGTTTGGTTAATTTAAAGCATTCTAGCGCAGTCATCGAAAAACGTGTGTCCTTAAGAAATTCAGGCATTAAAGGGCTAATCAATCGTATTCGTAACCAACGTTAATATTTCACTGTTTTTGCCTTTGATTAATGCTGCACTACGCATCGCATGCACGCTCTTTGTTTATTGATTATTACTTCTCAAAATGAAAACAACTCAAAATTCTATAATTTACACAAAAATGCATTTGGTATTTTAGTTAAATGTATCTGATGACAAATTAATCTTTTTAATCATTTTCATTACGGATTTATCCGTAATTTCAAGAAATTTCTCCAACTTCTGGGGGGCTCCGCCCCCCAGGACCCCCCGCTGCTTGTTTGTCATAATGTTTCCCGGATTCATTAGTTCTCTGAGTTTTCAAAACAGGATTCCTGCCTTTGTTCTGAATGATATTAATTTTATAGCTATTTAACTAATTCTTAATTAGTTTAACTATAACATCAAAACATCTGAATAATGTTTGTCAATAATATCAAAAATTGGTCATGATATGTGTTAGATACAACAGATGCGAATTAAATCGTTTTCAACATTTGCATTACGGATTTTTACGTAATCGCAAAAAATTTTCTCAACTTCTGGGGGGCTCCGCCCCACAGACCCCCCCTCCTGTATATAGGGCATATTTCACATATTTTGTAATCGTGCATTACTTCTCAGTAGCATCACCGTTCTAAGTAATTTTTCATTCGATTAAGTTATGTTTCACTAAAGAAATAATCGACATTTTTATAAAGAATACAATTTTTGCATATAAAACACGCTAAAACAATTTTACCAGGACGCAAAATTTCTTAACGGGACGCAACTTAAAATTAGCTGGCGCAAGGTTGACGCAAATCCGAAAACCAAAAAAAACCCTGACCAAGAGTACATATATAAGAGTGTGCCACTAGGCACACTCTCTGTTATCAGAGCAAAAACTATGCTCTGCTCGCTATCGGCCCACCCCCCCCCCCACAAATTAGACCCTTCACTTCAAAGAATTTTGATCGCCATGTTTGTGTTCAAAAGCTCGAAGCAGGCACAAAATTCGCGCACGCACTGCTTATGTTTTCGATCACATAAACATAGAGCGAGTGAGCGGCGTACCCTCATTTCGACTAGGTACTGATTTGCGGGGGGGGGGGTCACTAGGGTCTGATTTGCGGGGGGGGTGGTCCGTTAGCGAGCAGAGCATAGTTTTTGATCTGATAACATATTATGTACTTTTTCTTGGACACAGTCCGTTTCTCCATTAGATTCGCGCTGGCAATTTGATTTCGCTCTGTTTGTCGGTCTATTTTGACAGTCATATGTCCTGTTGGCGATTCTGAATAAATGTCGACAATATGTAGCGAGAATTAGTAATCGGATTAAAATGAAGGTAAATCCTATACACAGTGGTTTTCGTCCATTTAATATTAGTGCTACAGCAAAAAATATAAAAAACTGTATCGAAAAGTGAACATAAAATCTCAAATCTGCGTCATAGTCATAGCATGGAAGCATATAGCCGGCCCAGGGGCAAGCCCTAGACTTCTGAATTTAGCTATGATGTAATCATAAACTGACATTCAAGTTGATGCGCCGTTTAAACTTAATAAGCAAACATTTTCTCTCAGGTGAAATCAGAAAAATTTTCCATTTTAGCCATACCTGGGCAGACTTTTTCTCGGACGGGGGGTGGAAATCCGGTGCGTTTTCCTCGAAATAGATACTGTATGTTTTGGTGCGTAATTTGAGACCACAAGCTTAAATTTGAAGAGAAACACAACACTCTGGATAGTCGATTGTCTAGTTAGGGAACGCTGTGGCCGTTTAATTATTGAACCTAAAGTTACGGACACGAAACATTAAACTCACGAAAATAACTACGGGGGGTCTGGGGGGCGGAGCCCCCCAGAAGATGAAGAATTTTTGCAGTTGGGACTCCCCCCAGGAATTAATTTAGAGCATTTCCGCGATCAATTAATGAGGTAAAGTATAACCAGTTTTTGTAACATAATCGCTTATTGTATTCGCTTATATTTTGTAGGTATATTTTCAATTTTTGCATTGGCTAAATCTGCAAGACTGGCACGCTTCTGCTACATTGCCATTACTCCTATAAAATATTAGCTTGTCAGCTATCGTAGCAATCAGCAATGAGTAAGAATACAGACAGGCGGGGCGCGGTAAAAACAGGATCGAAACCCATGAGAACAAAGTGGGGGTCTGGGGACGGTAGCCCCCAGCTAAAAGCTAAATCTTTTTGAAAAATGAAAGGCCTGAAACCTAATTTTTCAGAGCACTTCAGCAAACATTTTCTAAATTTTTTCTATGCATTACGAGTGTGTAAATTTAGTTTTCACAGTGCAAACTAAATTTGTTGTGTAAGTAGTTAGTGTTTGACACAAAACGCCAAAAGTCCAAAGGCGGTGTCGGGCCGGTGCCGGTCCAAAGTCAGTAGGCTAAATCCGGTGCGTCGGTATTCCAAATTCGGTGCGTCTGAGGCCGAATCCGGTGCGTCGGAGGACAAATCCGGTGCGTAGGTAAGCCAAATTTGGTGCGTCAGAGGCCAAATCCGGTGCGTCGGTAGGCCAAATTCGGTGCGTCAGAGGCCGAATCTGGTGCGTCAGAGGACGAATCAGGTGCGTAGGTTAGCCAAATTCGGTGCGTCAGAGGAGAATCTAGTGCGTCAGAGGACGAATCCGGTGCGTAGGTAAGCCAAATTTGGTGCGTCAGAGGAGAATCTAGTGCGTCAGAGGACAAATCCGGTGCGTAGGTAAGCCAAATTCGGTGCGTCTGAGGCCGAATCCGGTGCGTCAGAGGACGAATCCGGTGCGTAGATAAGCCTAATTCGGTGCGTCAGAGGCCAAATCTGGTGCGTCGGTAAGCTAAATTCGGTGCGTGCTTGCATGCTAACAAACTGATGTGTTGACAAGTTAAAACTGTGTGGAGATGGCGAATCTAATTTGTGGAAACAGATGCGTAAATAAGTCAAATTTTGCTTCGAGCCCAAATCTTCAAAAACTCATGTGGTATCATTTTGGTGCGTCAATTCTTCCAAGAAATCATATAAGTATCATTTCGGTGCGTATGTGAGACCTGGGGTGGCCACCCCCCGTCCACCCCCCCCCATTGCCCAGGTGTGATTTTAGCCCGTATTTCTCTTAACAAAACATGTTGCTTTAACCCTTCAATGCCAGGAAGGACCATATGGCCAAAGTAGCGATTTTCGTCATCTTATTTTTGGGACAGGGTCCAGTTGCCGGTTGGCAGCCTGGAAACTTGCTCCTTTTTTCTGCAACGCGTTCACCCCATTTTCAGAAAACATTCCACACCTGCTTGAAAAATCGAGTTTCTATAGCATTCCGCCGGCAATGAAAATTTTGATGATTTCAAGCCCTGTTCGAGCACTGCATTCAAACGAATCCAGAGCCGGCGGTAGTTCGTCGGCGGAAAAGCCGTTTCATCAGGTGATAGGGGATATTCTGCGCATTAAAATAACGTATAGTTTATTCTGCCCCAGAATCAGCTCTTGCTCCTAGAAATCAATTAGTTGATTTTCTGCAATGAAACTTTATCAAAAATTTGCACTTTTTCCCACAGACGGCTTCTAACGTTTTCTGGGTGCATCGGTAATCCTTCAATGCTTACATACGAAATGTAGAGCAATCAATTCTCTATCGATTGGTGGTAGTCCCATCTCTTTACGTGCTTTCAGTAAAAAATGGCAGCCAAAAATGTGAAATCGGTCATTTTCAGCCGTTAGTACGGAGGAAATTCAGGCATTAAAGGGTTAAACGCGAGAATACGGTAATGTTTTCCTATTACCTCTTGTCTTCCGCGGAATAAGGCTTGTACTGTTTAACCTACACTGGTTTGAAACTATCTGTGCACTACTAAGGCCTCCCATGGTAACTACGACAAAATTTTAAATAGAGCTGAGTCAATTTATGAAAGTTCAAATGCTTTAAACAAGAAACTTTTGATTGTTAACACTGCGATATTACCTGCATGGAGGCAGAATGTTAAGTGGATGTGACAATGCTTGAAATGCAAGTTATGTATTGAAAATGTAAACGAAAGTTGCTATTGATGCTAAAAGTGTGAATACAGACTAAATAGCAATTCGACTCACCAAAGGATTACTGAAGAAAACGATTTCAGAGGTTTCATCGAAAATGGCGTTCTCAATTTCTGTTTCCGTTAAGGTAGCCATTTCTGGACCCATGTTGACGTAGATTATGCATACCTTTATCTTCGTTTCTTGCAAAAATTATGTTCGTTCTCCCCATCAATTTGCTGCTAATTTCGCGGAACTTGTTCAGAAAGTCATCCCTTGGAACTCTCAACGTTAAATTTTAGTTCCAAAATTCAGTCAGTTTCGTTGGATTTTCCGTTTCAACAAGTAAGTCCATTTGTTGCAAAAATAAGACCTGTCCATGACCTGTTTTTTCAGTTTCTGTTCAAAATCAGATAACTTAACTCGGAAAAAATCTAGCAACAATGGTTGCACAAATGTAAAAATCTCTGTGCTAGCACTACTTTTCACCTCATTAAAAAGCCAGTAAACAATTCACTTTCTGTACGGCTTCCACTGATAGATATTGTTGGCTCATGGAAACAAACTGCCGAAGATGGAACGTTGCCTCTCCGTTTGTCTCCCCCCACGCAAAGATTGGAATACTCAAACAATTGTCTAATTTGCTCCACTATTTGAGCAATTTTTTTACAATCTGTAGAAAAGTATAGGCTGGGCCTTTTTGGCGTTTGGAAGTGCCTCAGGAAACCGAAAATGCTATCTGCATGGCTCTTGGATGTTCTGCTTAGCAAACCCAACGGTTGGCCGGTTAGTATACTTTCGAAGCACAAGCCAATGTCCATTTCTACGGCATCTCCTGCCGGCTCCAGAAGGGTGATATGGAGGTTTCTGTGGCGAATTTCCACAGTTGTGGCTTGAGTTACTTGCGGATCCGTTCTCGCATTCTCGCAAACTCGAATTCGATATGTTCTGTCAGCGTCTGAAAAATTAAAACGTACATAATATAATATTATATTAAACCTCTGTAAACTAAACTCCCTTACAAAACAACATACGGAAGAGTGTATTCTACTGGATTGCATCGCCTCTTGTTAAGTTTATCAAAATGTTTAGCTAAAATTAATAGAAGATTATGAAGCTTCAATGTACGAGTCCATCCAAATTATGACATTTCACTCTGATACAAATGTTGTGTTATATGTCCAATAATCACCGACGGACAACAACGGTGCTTTGAAACAGATGCGTACACAACCTAATTTGAAGTTTGGGAGTAAATAGCTGAATGAGTATATAACAATGCTTATTTTAAATAATGCATGAATATGTAATCAGCATCAGTCTATATATGTAGTAAAACGTATTATTATTGTAGTGTTGCGACATCCAGCGTATGCCATCCGCGGAAGGAATTTGTTATTAAGGTTAAAAGTAAGACTAAACTAAAGGATTATAGATAATGCAAAATGTTTAACTAGTCCATGCGCACGTTTTCAAAGCATTCAATGAAAGTAGGTTTAATTAGAATGCGATACAAAATACCAGTAACTTTGTTACTCTCGTCCTTGGCAGACATTGATCTATTTCGTTAATCTCGTGGAGGTTTTTTCCCATAGTGCCACACCCCAGTTGCTTTCGCGATGACGGATAGTGGCATGCCAATTTTGCACTGGGTCCACGGCATGGCACTGAATAATTGCATATCGCAATTACCCGAGGCGAAGGCAAGGCTGGCTACTGCCGGATCAGAAGTTGCCACGCTGCTACTATCGCATCGTGGACACCCGTTAGCACCATTCAAGGGGTCTCGCCTCTTGAGCGGCCAACTCCTTGAAAATCTCGGATAAGTACAAATACAATTAAGGGGGGATGCTTTGGCACCGCAGTACCATTCCTCTAATGATCATCTTCCTGTTATAAGCTCCGAACAGAGAACTTTGAATTCAAGATTGAAAGTCACATATGTTGAAATTTACTGAGGGATCCGCTGGATCCAAAATTTCATGTTTGCGGCCGATTGGTGCAGATAGTACATTCTCCCAATCTGATCAGCCTGAGTTGCGAACAGAGCCGGTGCTAATGCATCTTTACCCAGATGTAATTAATAGATTATTAATAGATCATGCTTAATACAAATATTTTATTTGACAGAACACCCAGGGGGACCTTTTCACCCCCCAAGCCTCATGTCAAAACCAGTCCGACTTAGGGTTTCATTTACTGCGTTCATATTAAACTTAATTTAGTTAAATCAACAGTTACTTCCCTGACAATATGTCCGCTTCCAGGTCTGTAAACGCTTTGGACTCCATCCACAATCTCCAAGTACCACCTCACAGTGTAGCCAACAATTCCACAACCTATAGAAGCCGCTATGAGGCTTGATATTTTCTCGCACTTGTCTTGAGCCTTTTCATTTCATGTACCGGCCAGTCTCAAAATCACTAACATTTCTTGTTCCGACCTAAGTATAATAATAATAATAATAATAATAATTGTTAAACGTTGCATCCAACACTATTACACTTTGTCCAAAGAACCTATTTTGGCTGTGGCGAATCGTAGTCATTATGGTTGAAAGTGGCACACGACGCAGGGTAAGCAGCGTTCATGTTAGCTGCTTTATGTGCTGAACGTTTCAATGGAATTTTAGATATTATTCTAAATAGTATTTAATGTATTTCCTTGAACCGACTTCACAGCACTATTACACTTTTTATTTCATATTTCTTTTACTTCATACTTTAGAATAAACAAGGCTATCTCCTACAGACTGGAAGTTCATCACAATGTGATAAAACGTTCGAAACTTATCTTAAGCTGAGCAGCAAGTCTTCACAAGCGTTGGGTTACATCCAACGTTACATCACTTACCCAGCATTATTCTCTTGTAAGTACACTAGTTAGAAAGAAATCAACTATATATATATATGAGCAACTATCAATGAGCAGTTCGATAGCGTTCGAGTTTGATTTTTCATTGTCAGATGGTGTAACGTGAGGGTTTATTGTAATGCCATAAGTTACTGTATGGCATCCCGAACCCCCAAATTTGAAATATAAATCTAAATTAATTTCTTTACAAGCAGCAGTCTTCAGCTGATCAAAAGATTAGCAAACTGCAATTTTCCGTAAGGTTTCTGTTAATAGATATTATTCGTTCAGTTGTTTGCCACACCATTTTTCTTCGCCCTGCAGTTAGTATGCTAAAACAATTGTCCAATTTGCCCCACTGTTTAAACAGTTACTTCACAGTCTGCAAAAATGCCCAAGCAGGGACTTGTTTTGAGTCAGGAAGAGTAGGACGGTAATCGAAAGATCGATTTTTAATGGTCCTGCTCGGCAATCCCAACGGTTCGCCGGCGCTTATGCTTTCAATGCACTAGACTGTTGTGAACATCAGGAAGACCAAAGAAAAACCAAAGAATGCGTGGAAGAACTCTGTTGGTGTTTCTCCTGCTTTCGAGTGCAATGGGCTATAATTTCGAAAAAGGTTAATTTGGGTCACTCCTGAGTGAACAAACTTGACCTAGTTCTGCAAATGCGGCAGGTCTGTGGGGGATAAGAGGTGGTCTGGGATTTAATTCGGACTAGAATGTGCCACACCTGTGTCATAAACTGTATGTATGTACGCTTCAGGGGACAATTTTCACTTACTTGGAACTTATACCCAGAAAGCATCTTTACTTCCAAGGAGGGTTTAACATCCGTGCTTGAAAATTGCTAGATTCTTCTTTATGGTGTTAGACACCTGGCGATAGTCTTTCCTGGTTACAGCTGTATCTTGTCTCATCGTACTAACTGCGTGGAAAGCGATCTTTGATGCTTAACTGGACAATGCGTGTGAGTATGTGTGTGTATGTGTGTGTTTGGGTATGTGTAACAATTCATTCGCGAATTAACAGTTCGGTGAGGGCTCATCCCTATTTTCCGTTTCACTTCAAGCTGTGGCTGTGAAGCTCGGGTAAAATTGTATTTTTCAGTAAGCACATGTATGGCTGACCCACGGACAAGCATTAGCTTTTGGTTTACTATAGAAATCACAATATGGCGCGGAAAGTAGTTATACAATTAAGCTACGCCGTGGACAAATTTCGCTGTCTTAATGCCTTGATCCCAATGCTAGTCTTAATTTTGTTAGTCTAACCCTGGACTGCACCAAAAACCTTTAAGGATAGCTGCGGAGTTGCAGAAGGCAAATTCCAAATTTTGAATAGGAAATCAGCAGTTAACCACCAGCTATTCTGCTGCTATAAACTTTATTCATGTTTCCAGGGTTAAGGTGCCTTCATAGTCGCGAACGCAGGTGTACGCGCGTCGACGCGCGTCTACGCGCGTCTACAAACGTCAATATCATTTTGCGCACATCAACGCGCGTCGACGTGCGTCGATGCGCGTAAACTGGCATGCTACAAATGGGCGCGTTGACGCGCGTCGACGCACGTCTACGCGCGTCGACGCGCGTCGACGCTTCCAGTGCTAGCATAGCACCAGGACGTGATGTCACGTTTGGAGGCGTCGACGCGCGTCTACGCGCGTCGACGCCTCCAAATGTGACATGGTAGTGTAGTGCGTTGACGCGCGTCAACGCGCGCCAACGCGCGTCTACGCGCGTAGGCGCGCGCCTAGAGGCGACAGGGACTATGAAATCACCATTAGTCTTCCTATCGTGGACGGCACCAATAAACATTAAGAATACCAGCAGAATAGCAGGAGCTTAACTACTGAATTCCCATTCAAAAATTGGGCTTAACCTCCGCTATTCCGCAGCTATTCTTGAACCGTATTGGTGCAGTCTGGTGTTAGTCCTACAAACTTAATACACTGCATCACATCATTAGCTATGTCTAACAAGTAGATCCCAAAGAGGGCAACATTCCTTTGTAGACGTATTATTATTCATTTGTAAAAAACTGTTGATTCAAGGTATGCAAGACTGTCATACCCCCTGGTTTATTTTACAATAGCTTTCTCTTGATAAGTTTGTATTTCGATTGTCATCTAAGAACTCCCACTAAACTTGTCATTTGTCAGACTTCTTTTGCCTCAGGTAACACACAGCATAGCAAACAATTCGGTCAATGAGTACAACGTAAGCACATATTTCTCCCAAATAAGAGGTATTCCGAATTATAGAAACCTGCTGCGCCAACTGGCAGCGGGAAAAACATGAAACGACCTTCGACGCACTGAGTAAATACATTATATACCACGAGTGCAGACTTGGAGTATTTGTACTGATAAGTGCACCTAGAAAACTACTGTCACGTAAACATTTATTCAAAAGCTAAACGTTTTTGTTGAATGGTGAGTATTAAGGGTGGCGTGATCGTAATTGGGAATTCCATTGGTGCGTTCTATTCTATTGAGTTCTAAGCTTGCATTGTTGAAATCAGCACAAATTTAAATGTTTAATATACTGCTGCTAGGAAATAAGATTTGAATTAGTTTCTACGCATAAACTTTACTTTGCATTGAACTAAGTTACTGAAAGACAAATGGCTCTACAACATCTTATTTAATGGCAAAACACCACTCGACAAGATGCTAAAGTGCTTAACAATTGAGCTAAATGTTTAAGTAGACAAGTTATATTTAATAAACAGGGATACAGGGACACACAAATGTCCACATGCACAGTGCAGTCCATTACTGAAAAGTTTGCTTCTGAAGGGCACTGTTGTGTCTGAATTGAGTTTTCGTTATAGACAGGGTGTTCTAACCACAAGTGCCAATGGCGAATACTTACCTACTTACCGAATATCCTTATTTGAGAAATCTTTGTTAGGTCTTTGTGTATAATCATGACCTCATAAATAAGTAACGTGTAAATTTGAAGCAAATAAAACTCCTGTACTGCCTGGCCTCGTATAACCTTGATTGCTTTATAACTAACCTACGTGATATCGTATTAAACGAATTCTTTATTGTATATGTATTCAGAGGAAATCAGAGCTGACCTATGCGTCGAACACGCATACGCAGACAACATTGGGCTCACGAAAATCTGGATAAACCCACTTGAGCGCCTTGTGCAGAGTTTCAGATTCGCTGCTTTCAAAGTAGGCCTGGGGGCCCACCATAGCTAGTTCACTTGTCTGCCTGGCTCAAACGGTGGTTGAAAACGGAGGTACAACTGTTACGATAACTGTTGCCATCACTTTGTGGCATCTCTGTTTAACGACAGACAGTTCAGTGTAGCTTCAGTGACACGTCAATTGCTTGTATTCTTCCTATCTTAATGTGTTCCATTTGATGGGGGCTGCCATAGGCTCCTATGGATGTTCCATCCATAGGAGCGGCTGCCTGCCCCCCCCCCGCACCTGCCTCCCCTTTTTCTATTAACAGGTCGCTTAGTAAAAATTACAGGTTTTGTCTTGTAAAAACTACAAGTTCAGTATCTGATTTAGTATTGTTGAAAGAGTCGGACAAAACTACAGGTTTCATTAGTATTTTCTACAGGAAATTCCTATAATTTTCACTATTCGAAAGACCGGAAAAAGTACAAAATTTAATTTTGTGGAAAATACTGGAAGCTCCGCTAGTGAGTGACCGCACCGTAGCACTTTTGTAGAAAACTACAGAAGTTCCTGTAATTTCTACAGAACTGTTTTTAAGAGTGAAATTGACACCATTCGTTTGACACCAAAAATTGGTCGTGTTTTTGCAAAACTTATATTTTTAGTAATTGCCTATGGGATGGTAATTGAAGGATGACAATGCCTCGGATAATTGGCCTTTGTGAGGTCTTCAAATCGACACCTTTAGTTTAATTCGTCTACTTTCTTTAGTCAGAATTTCATTTGTCAGAATGTCGTTTGTCAGAATTTCATTTGTCAGAATTTCACTGGTCAGAATTTCGTTTGTCAGAATTTCACTAGTTAGAATTTCATTTGTCGGAATTCCACTAGTCAGAATTTCATTTGTCAGAAATTCGCTTGTCAGAAAAGTGTAAGGCTGAATAAAACAGATAATCATAATTTTAATTCGACTTTTGCTTGGGAAGCTTAACGTTAACGATATCACAATATTAGAAAACACTGACTCTGCGTCAGATTTAAACAAACTTTTGAATATTTGAACTAATCTTAATGCTCTAATATGTAGTGTTGACTAATATGTACATATGTACGGGGCCATATTGCATTATCACCCCCCCCCCCAACGCTCCGAAGAATCAAAATTTGGCGGATTGAGATGAAATTTGGCAGCGGTAGGGTTTTGGGCCTGCTGATATCAAATTTTCAAATTTTAAAGTTTTGAAATTTGAGCCGGTAAGGGAGGACCAAGGGGATCAAAAAAGTTTCCCCATGATTTGCTGAAAACTTCCAGGTAAGCATTTTTCACTTGAGCATTTTGAGCTGAAATCCGTTTTCCGATTCAGCTTTTTACTAGCTTACTATAAGCTAAAGTTGTAAGCTCAAGACGTAAGCTTATAATGGAGCGTTTTCAGAATGTAGCGCTTTCAACCAAATGATGGACAAAAGTTTTTTGATCCCCTTATATAATTGTCTCTCCTTATCAACTTAAAATTTTAGAAGTTTTGAAATCACCAGGTCTGAAAAGCTACCCCTACCAAATTTCAACTCACCAAATTTTGCTTCTTCGGAGCGTTTTGCTTCTGACAGACGAAATTATAACAAATGAAATTCTGACAAATGAAATTCTGACTAGTTAAATTCAGACAAATGAAATTCTGACTTCTGACTAATGACATTCTGACAAATGAATTTCTGACTAGTGACATTCTGACAAATGAAATTCTGACTACTGAATATAAACCGTTTAATTTGACGGCTTGTGTGGCAGAAGAAATGATGGATTATTTATTGATTCGTTAAAAATAACCGGTTTTTCACGCCAAAACAATTGACTATAATATTTCGCGACGAGTAGAAAACAGAAAAATACTGCCCAATTGTCAAAAATTGTTTAGCCAAACTCGTTTCAGTTTCAATTTCAGTTCACTTTCTGAAATATTTTTAGTTTCAGTTTCAGTGACTGAAATATCACTACCTGTCCGTGTCCGACAGAATCACCTTGCTGGACAGGTACCCGCAGGAAGTCCTTGGGATCGGGGTCAGAAGGGTCAAACATGAATTGAAACTGATCCAATTTGGTGTCAAATCAAAGCACTCGGCGAGCTTGGCAATTTTTGTTTGTTAGTTAGTTAGTTTATTCCCAACCGAAAACAAGGTTATCAAGACTACCCGACTAGGAAAACAAAGTTATTTAAGGGGGGGGCTACGAACGGATTTGCACGACAACATCGTCAGAGAGAGCTACTTTTTCTCCCAGAGTTAGCCAACATATCACATTTTAAAAGTTTAGGTGGGCTTTAATATATCTCATACACAAAAATTTTGGCAGGCCGCCAAAGAGCAAGTTTTGGTGTGAAAAATGGGGTTTTGTCAAAAATATTGTTTCAGCTCTAACGGTTGGACGAAATCAGGAACTTTTTTCACGAATATATTTTGCTACCAGGGCTACATTTTAAAAGTATTCCGGCGGCTGAGCGTTGCTTCCTTCTTCTCAATAACAGGTCAAATTTTGAAATTTGGCAAAAAGTTGCGAGGTGACCGTGCGCCGAATTTTCTCAAATATTGTAATTTACTAAGATGAGATTCACCGATTGATACTTGCTACTAGTGTTCTAGAAAAGAACATTTTTCGTAATTAAAAAATATGACCACAAAAATCACAAGTTCTAACTTTCATTACAATTGTTAGTTGAATCTAACTTAAGCAAAACTATGCAGCGCAAACAAAAGACTGAGCCTAGACGCCGTTGTGGCAGACCATCAAGATCCGCCCTAAATCGCCCAAAAATCTAGCAAATTTGCCGCCGTTAGGTCAAGGATATGATCCAACAGTCTGGCCAGTTGGCCAGCGTACAGCTGGAAAAACGAAAGGGCCAAACAATCTGCACAATTCGTTTCTAGTACGATAGAATTTTGTCGGCTGATCTGAACGCAGAGATGCAGACCAGAATACGGGAATCGAAGCTCCTACTGAGTAAGTAATGGTGAAACTGTAATCTTAAACTAGGTTTTAGCCTGGAATTTTTAAGAATGTTTGGACTTAAGACATCAGTTTCACTATAGATGATTTAAAAATCGCCAAAAATTGCAATTTAGGCATTTCGATTTTTAACTTTTGAAATAAGGTGTTTGAAACAAGCTAGCTGGCTGTATGAAAACGTTTTCCTAATTATCTTGTCGATTAAACCGGTGCGTCCCCACCATATTTAATACTATAACTAAAACTCCGGGTTTGAGGGATCCGATCAATTTACGCGGCTAGGAGTGGTCGCATTTTAGAACGCTAAGCTCATTTTCACATTTCTTAAATTAGATTAATTTAGCTTAGTTTGGTAAGATTAGTGGTCGAAGGGTTAATATTTCGTACAAAAGTTTATTGAAACTTTTGCGTAGGTTATTTGAATAATTCACTTGGAAATTTCGATTTGCATTTGCTGAGCTATAAAATAAGTGGAAATGCAAAAAGTACATATTCTTTTGATAAAATGCGAATTTAAAGTTTGATTATAGAAAACAGTCTGACTTTTGACATTGGATGAATCCCCATTGAATCAAGAGGAGTTAATTCATTTGACAAGCCTGCATACAAAATATGGAGGATTAAGTACTTCTGGGTGGAGGATGACATCAAAAGCTAAGTTTACAGTCCAGCCCTTTGCCTGTTGCTGTAAGATCAACAAACTTAAAATGTACAGGAACGCTGCGCTAGGAATGGGGGTGAAAAAGGACCCCTGTGTCTTTGGCTACGCGTAATGTAGTCAAGCCTACACAGGTCAATGCCAATCTGGGGAAGCTTATGGAACTGATTATGGATTCTGAAAATGCATGATTTACTTCAACATTCCTGCTATCCTCATTGCCCGAAATTATCGTACTTTAAAAATATCAAGGGGGCATTGACTGGCTTACCGTAAGTTCTGACGATTAATTAAAACCCGAAACTTGTAAATGAAGAAAAGAAAAAATATTTGTTAGGTATACTTACACCAGCTCCAATATCTCCATAATCTTTAACTAGACTATACATAAACGGATTTATATTGCACGTAGTAACGGTTGAAATTCAAAATACAATTGAATATAGAATGATATTACTGTAAAGTATTAGTTAACCGTGTAGATGTCTTGTATATTTTCGCACAACTTGCACAGTTTGAAAAAGTGAATTCAAACATCTTTAAAACATCCAAGCTCTTTAGTTTTAGTATTTAAAATCAGAGTGGTTTCCACATGTCGTATTGTCTAGTCTGCCACTGTCTGTGAAAGAATGAGTTACAATCTGTGTAACTTCAACGCTCAACAAAAAGTGCACAACTACATTATTGCAAAAACTGCATCCAAATTCCTATTCAACAGCCTTTTTATAGTCAGCTCTTCTGTTGTTCGTCCGTCTGAGTGAAAATAATAAAGCGAGCATTATAAAGTACACACAAAAGGAACAAATTGACTCAGCAGTTACATGGGAAGGGCGTATATTTTGATGTTGGATACAATTAAAACACGAAATTTATGCTATAACATGTACTTTGCTTGATTTGGCAAATAATGTATTAAATTTAAGTAGCGCTGGTCGTATTTTCAGGTACAGAAGCTGGCGCATTGCACTGTTGAAATAGGCATAAATGAATGGGTTTATGCTACTGTTCAGTATCGCACTCGAACCCAGGATTATGTCGGCGGAAATCAAAGATTTTCTATTATTTTGCACCAACGTTTCAGATATCCAGTAGGATGCGAAGTGAGCAAAGTTGACAGAAGCTATTATACCAAACTGTATTGCCAAGGATCTTTCATTATAGTTCGTATGCGTGGCTCGCTTAACGTAAACCAAAATCGTTATATAGATGCACACAACACTGAAAAACACAAGACTTGTGCTAATCTTGCCAAAAAAGCAAAACTCTATCAGCCGAAACTGCTGACGGACAGATTTAAACGAAAGGCAAGTCCATAAGGTACGTCCAACCAGCACCCTCCTGCATTTTGCAAACATACATTCCCGGCTGATACAATAGCAACCATTGCAACCAGTATCCATGATCTGTGAGGAGTGAAGTGGTTATTGTAGTTTGTTAATGTTACAACTGCTACCAGTCTGTTAACGGAAACCACCAGTATAAGGTAGTTGATGTTGGAGCCAAACCAGTGATATACCAATCCACAAAATATCTGAAAGCGTCTGAAAAATAGTTTCTGTCTGCGAAAGCTGCTATGTTTATATATAGAAAATGGATCACAAGCAACAAGATGTCGTAAACACAGAGACTCAGTGCAAGAATATAAAATGCATTCTGGAATGTTGTTGTCCTGTATCGAGCAAATATAAACACACAATGCTGTACAACACTGCACTGACAATGATTATAGGATTCATGACACAGAAGTAAACTTTGTGCCCCACTGCCATTAGCGGCGGTGCCCAGAGCAAAGTGTTGTTCTCATCATCCATTCTATGTATTGACTTATCGTATACTGTAAGTCTAGATAAACTTAATAAATGTCTGAACCTGAACCAGCTAAATGACAGAATGAAATAATGTTGATAAGCTTAAAATTGTTCTTACTGTTCATGCCTCATGAGATTCAAATTGCAAATTCAATTCAAATTTCAAAATGCAGGAGTTCTTTTAATTTAGTTTAGTCATTACTCCCAGTGCAACTAATTTGTGGAGCTTATGCAAACATTCATTTAACTTATCTAATTAGCTGACGTCTTTACTGTTAAACAATCAACAAATTTATAATACTAATATGTTTTTCCAGTATTTGTTTTTTAAAACGTGTAGCTAATGAAATTAAAGAGTAAAGGGAAGTAGAAATATAGTAATATATGGAATATGAATAACTCTTAAATTACAGCTTGATGATTGGAAAAATACATGTTCCTGCGCAGCTTAATGGAATAGGCAATCTAAGCGCAAGTTCATTTAATAGCAAGCACATAAGCTAACATACATGTAGTCAGCCTATAGTCGTTGCTAATCGTTCTAAAACAGAGGTACAAATCTTAAGTTATGACATAGTTAACTACAAATCCAACACAGCTTAGCCCAGCAACTGCTGTGGCTGATCGATTAAAAATGTGAAATGTTTTGATGCCATTGCCGATTGCCGATTGTAAAAGAACAGCCAACAAAATTATCAGCAAGGTCAATCAACAATACCATGATAATCGAACCTTTGAGTTTTCAAGTCAGCGAGGCTTATCCCCAACAAAAAACAACTAAGAGCGAGAAACTTTGATGATTTCATTAACTTTCATTTATTAGCTGCTTTTAGTGAGTTTCATTACCAGTAGGGAATAGTTTTCTTGAATCATGCTCAAGACAATAAATTCTGAGTAAAGTTAGAAACTTGCAATGTTGAATTTGGAGGGAAATATTACCGCACAGAGAATCACTCGATTTAATGAGTAGAATAGATCTTGTCCTATAAATTTGGTGCAAACAGAGATGTCAATTGTAATGAATGGTTCATCGAGGAGATGTGTCTGAACATGAACTCGTTTCCTACATATCAGAGCAGCTCCTTAATACTTGAACCCATATTGAAGATTTGGAATTGCAGTTTGAGCCTCCAGGAAAGGTCGAAAGTTCCCTTCTGTGTTACATACAGCGATGTCTACCTGGCAGAGTCACTTCATCATACGTTATCTGGATTGTGGGCAGACTATGGTTCCTTGCAATATTTTGGGAAATTATTGATCTCCTGCTTCGTGCCACGTGCCTTAACTGGTGTGTGAGAAACGTAAGTTGCTTTGCCAGTTAAGCATAACGAACAGAATTTACCCATCACAAGCTTTCAAGTGATGCATAAATCACTTTCCAACACCAAAAATTAGGAACGTTACAACGACTTAAAAATACTGCACAAAAGGAAATCAACTCCTCAAATTAGTTCTCAGCTCAATAGTGTTCGTATTATTGTGATCTATCGTAGAAATAAAAAATGAAAAGTAGAATCCAAAGCCGCGATTTTGAAAATCTGAATCCAATCGCAGTTTGTTCAGAATTGGAAAAAATGGAACTGTATCGAATCGTGTGAATTTAAGAATTAGAAAAACTGAACTGAATCAAATCGAATATCTGAATCAATACAATCCTACGTCGTGGACGGCGTCAGCGTGTTTCCATGCAAGAGCAATTTCAATAGTGAGGAAAAGCTCTGAAAAAAGGGCTTCTTCGTCTTGTTCCAAACACTTGCAAACTTTTCACTCTAAGTGGATCTTGACAACTCCGAACACTGTAGCGGATTCCGGCGATATCTATCTCAGAGGACGCAGATAACTAAGATACGTTACTTTCATTAGTACTTACTACATGAAATTTTTATAACGTTCCCTTTTTAAATCTGAAACGACAGGTAGCTTTTGCAGAAAGTTTCTGCTGACGGACCACATAGGGACACATTCGAAGAAAACTACAATAATTCCTGTATTTTTATAATTCTTTTCTTCTTAAAAGTGAAAATTTAAATAAAACTTTTATCATCTTTTGAGCTGGCATGTAAACTTGGTGCAGTCTTCAAATGCGCTGTTGAGGTTAAGGTTGAGGATTTTATCAGATGTCAAAAAAGCGTCCTATTTATCTTAACTGATACGCTAGAATTTTGCAATGGATGTGTGCATCGTTTTTTCTTTTATGGCATGCCAATATGAGTCTATTTGGCTCGCACACATATTGGTGCGTGGACAAAGTTGTCTTTTGCATTTTCGAACCTTACCAGACTCATATTAGCATTTTACTTGTTTGTCTTATTCCACTTTGCAACCGAAAACATTTAGCATTTTACATGTTCCATCTTGAGTCATTTTCTTCATAGTCCTCATAATCCTCATATTATAGTCAGGAGCATTTTCCTGTACAATATGCGACGTTGTACCGTTTGAAATGTACGTAATTTACACGATTGGAATTAAACAGATCTTGTCACGAAGACAACAAGGTTTCTACGCTGAGTGCGATGCTAATTCTTCCCTAACCTACGCGCGCTCTATTAGACTAGACGTCAGCATGAACTTTACGTGACAATGACTTTGATCAGCAGGACAAACTTTAACACAAATTATAAATTCGAGAACAAATAAAGCAGTGAGCAAACTTGGCTATAACAATACCGAACGGATTACTACACAGACGTACTTAGAAAGAGATTTCAGCACGACCTACCCGTGTTAAGTCAACCCTAGAACTGAACTTTTTTCGAAGACAGAACAAGTAGCCATCGTCTAAACCACTCAGTTAGGTAAATTTTCACTTTCTTGAACGTGTGCAAAATATATTTTGGATTCTAATTGGTAAATCTCCACAATGTAACACACGTGCACTCTAACGGAACACGAGTGTATTTTTACCCATGAGCGCTCTTTTGCTCAAATAGTCTTTGAGTTATAGATACATGCAACAAAGCCTAATGCCTGAACAGATATATATGGTCTGCTGTCCCGAAAAACAGATCTATTCAAAATTCAGCTAGACTGTCCAATCTTTACTTTACAGCACGGCTGCTGGTTAAACTAAAGTCATTCTGAACGCGAAAACATCAATTCTTTGAACTGGAATTTTCAAGAATTTAGAATTGAAATTGAGTGTGCGCAGCTGCGGTAGAGTGGATTGGGAGCTGGGATCAAAAACATTTATTTTCGCTTTGACCAGTATATAAGCAGCAGAAACTGTTTCTCAGAAAGGTATTAAGATTCTTTTGATATCGTACGACTGCAGTAGTTACAGCTGACTGTCTTTGCATTGCACAGGTGAGATTTTCGCCTGAAAATTTCATAGAAACTACCATAAGAGGGGCTGTTTCCTTCGTGGTCGGGTCGTTGGCTTCCTCTCATCGTAACTCCAAAGCTCACATATGCTCTATCCGAATCTGTTTTGCTAGTAGCAAACAGCTGAACTTCCTCCGCCCCCTCTCTCCTAGGTTCTGGTTTCTGAGCCTTGGGCGAAACCTCAGTCCCCTTGGTCTCCGAGAAGCGAACTAGAATTACAACAGAAGCGTAGACCTTCTACCAGGACTGGTGGCCCAAGAGGAAACCGAGGACAAGCCCGAACAGGAGGCGTCAGGGACCCTTGTACCCACGAAACCAGGACCTACTAAAGAGAAACGAAAAGGGATGTTTAGCTTTCCATTCAGAAATTAAGGCAAGGAATTGGCTCGGCCGAGTTTCAAACCACGGCCCTTCGGCTTCAAAATTAGACATGCTAATCCACTACTCCACTGGGCTATCAGCTGAACTCCTATGTCAGGCTTATCAATCTCTCTCTCTATGTCTGCTTCCCTTACAGAAGCTCTAACTTAACATATGGATGCAGGCCAGGAGGCGGTTCGTCAAACTAACATGACTCGAGTTGGATCGATCGGTAGAACGGCCGTTCTTCATTCGATGAAATTGAACTATCTATTTTCAAACTTTCAAGTTTTCCTTTAGCACCCTTTTTTCGGGGCTAGTCCTCGTAAGGACTCGACGGTCTTGTTTTCCCAGAAAGTTGCCAGTTTTGCCTCTTGCTTTGTTAAACATTTGTACCAGATGAATCTCGGCATTCGCTATACGATTGAGTACTTCTTTAGCTTAGGACAAGCTTTGAAAAAAGTAGTCTCTTTCTGCGGTATTTGCTCAGTATCCATTTCACTTTGCAGTTTGAGACTGATTTGCAAAATCAAATTTCTCGAACTTGACAATATCATGTCAAACTTAAGCCGCGTTACTCTCTCCCTGTTCACAGAAATTTCCATTTTATAATTTTATTTTCTAAAAATTAGTCAAAATATTACCTACAGTTGCCTTACTTACTTGAAAATGAGAGTGTGCCATTGCTCAGTCCCCATTCCCCTCAAAACGGATGTTTGCCCAGCCCAAGAGTACATAAAAACTAAAGATTATGTCACTAGGCATGCCCTTCGTTATTAAAGCAAAAACTGTGCTCTGCTCGCTTAAACGCAAATCAAACAATAGTGATCTCCCCCCAAGTCCATACCAGATCGAAACGGGGGTAAACTCAGTCGCTCTATGCTTGTGGGATAAAGCTGGAAACACAAGCTGTACCTGCCCGTACCTTGCGGTTGCTTCGAGCTTCAGGGCACATGCATACTTTCTTTAAAAAATTTCTTTGAAGTGATGGGTCTAATTTCGGGGGTGGGCGGAAGCCGTTAGCAACCAGAGCATAGCTTTTGCTCTGATGACTAAGAGTATGCCTAGTTATGCCTGGTTGCACGATCTCAGTTATTATGTACTCTTGTACAGACTGCATAATGACTTATTCTAGACTCACAATGCTGAAGTTTCTTTTGGTATCTTTGCTCTTGGTTGTCTTGGTACATTCTGAAGAGCGTAAATGTCGAAAAGGCTGGGATCTGAATCCAGACGACTGCCGTTGGTGCTTTGTATCGTGTGCACATCGAAATAAGCCGGATGTGAAACCTATTTGCTTCGGCAGGAATATATGCACCGAACCAATCAAACCAGCCTGTCTTTGTGGCAATGGAAAATTCAAGCGAAAGGACGGCGAATGTGTGACTCCGGAGAATTGTGACTAAACATCACAAACGCTGGAAATGCTGTTGATAGACGCAGTTGAAACTGGATTCTCTCGTATTTATTGGAAATAAACTGATGTAATACTTAGGGTCTGGATTTTTATTAAAAATCACAGAAAATGGCACTCAGGACTACATCCGCTGATGTTTCATGACACTGATTTCTAGCTGGCCAGTTTATTTACGAGGGAATGATTATATACCAAAATGAAGACTCAACAAAGACTTCTCAAACAAGCAAAAGAAAGCAATTTAAATGTCAGACGGATGAATATTTTATGTAATTATAAACACGCTGCGCAGTCAATACTTCTTCATAAGTTAGTTGGTATTGCTTAATAGGTAGAGCAATATGTCCTACTATTTAGCACTGGGGGATAAAGGGAAAGCCGAAAATTGCTCTCACTTTTGGCTCATAATTGGCCCTATTAGCTGCTCGCTTGCTATCATGGGATTCGGAATTGAAGCAATTTGTAGTGAATGTACTAATTTTAGAGACTAAACAAGTCACTAAATTATACGTAACTGTTTTAACATAGTTTAGCTTTGTACATATTCTTATCTATACATAACCGAGATTATATACAGCCTGTACACAAAACATTATACCGAATTTATCTTCTACTGGACTATACACAAGCCGATTATTTAATATTCAAACATACTAAGCAATAAACCTGTCTCATCAAATTTTTCGACCTGACGAAACTTTCTGTTGTACCAGTCGATCTTTGTTCTGACTTGTTCCGAGAAAGCTTCACGAACGTGACGAAAATAAGGTATGTCAATACTCCGGTTCCGATTTGCGGCAGTCATTTTTGCTGCATCGATGCAGCCTTCGTCCGAACTGACATGCTCTGTTCCGATGGCGCTTGAGGGTCCGAGGTGAAACACGCACAAGACTTTTCTTTAGCGTGCTTGATAGTTGGGGAGACTCCCTATTGCCGGTACATAGAAAGTAAGCGATGTAGTCGCAGTTACATGTGGTAGCGTCGTAGTCGACTCTGTGGAAAGCTACTTTCGAAGCTTCACGAATAAACTTGGTTATGTCCCCTTTATCAACTGTTGGGACACGTAGATGGAAGCTGTCCAGTCGGATCTCACGCAACCCGTCGATTTTGACGAGCGTGTGGCCAGTTTACAAGTAGCAGCAGATATGAAGTAAATGTTGAATCTAGTAGCACCGCGCTTAAACGAGAAACTATTGGCATAGATTATACCTTTATTTCGCATAAGTGTTGCAGCAAACGGTTTATAATTATTTTGTAGGTATTGTTGACACAAGCATTGTAGCCTAACTTTTTCGTTTTCCTATGCTTAAGGTCGTGCTCCCATTACGTGCAGATATAGTTGCAGAAAGCGCAATTATTGCCCGATTTCATTCAAATTTTCAGAAAATGCATCGGGAATGATACGTCCTGTAAAACCGCCAGCTTCATAACTTTCATGCACAGTGAGAAACGATAACTTGAAGTTCTAGAACTATATATAGAAAATTATGCCCAACTACCATAATCATTTTAAAGCTTATTATGTGCTCTACAACTTCGCTTTTAGACATTAGTCTCTAGCTCTTATCGTTTTTGAGCAGTGAATTTTGAAACATTTTTGCTCGAAAATTGGTTATTTTTGACACGATCTTGCTGAAAGCAGGTTTTGTCTAATTGGAGCCAGTGTACACTACAAATGTAAACACATTTATACTCAACTTAAAGAGCATCAAAAGAGGCACAAATTAGGTTAATTAGAGCACTGTACACTGAATAAGCCTAAAATTCTGGGCGAATAACTGATTTTCTCAAATTGCGGCCAAAAGATTTTGACCGAAGATTGCTCCACAACCAATGGGTGGATCTAAAAGATATACTACAGATAGTATGTTTGGACAATTTGCCCGGGACGGTTTTTATTTTTCTCTTTATCAGCCTCCAATCAAGAGCAATGATTTTTCAAAGTTGGAAAAAATGCCAAATTTTCAGAAAATGCTCAATTTTTGTATACTGAAGCAATATTTTGGCAAAATCAAAAAACCGTCCCTGGCAAATTATCTCAGAAACACATTGGAAACACATTATCTCAGAAACACGGCCATTTTCTTGTTGCGTAAAAATTTTTCTGAAAAAATTTTGGTCGAAAATTGTGGCTGCTTTTTGTAAGTTTGCTGCCATTACAAATTAGGTAGACACGTTTCAGTGATACCAAACGCCGCAGAAGATGTAGAGCTTTATTCTGATATGTGGTTTAATTCATAACTCTCAATATTGAGTAAGTTACAGCTTTCCAAAGTGGACTGAATGTAAGGGAAGTGCGACCTTAACACATGTCAAGGTTACACTAGAAAGCTAGAAAACGACAGAAACAATATAACGTAGAACGCACTCAGTTTGTTTTGCAGACCTATTGGGAGTACAAAATAGGTAAAATGAGCAAATTTGGTGGTGGTCGAAAATTGGTAAAAAAGCGCCCCTGAAATTGTATTGTCTGAACTCGCAAATAGTTGTAGTTACTTTATATTTGAGTTTACATGCTAACCTCAAATCAAACTCTGTCTTCTATAATTAGCGAATATTTGAATAAATGTTTTGTTAGAGAATAAGAAAGCAATTAACTGCAATTTCTTGCTGTGTTACACCATAGGATTCTGCTAAAAGTAGAAAATTTACCACGTGTTTATTTTTGTAGGCAGAAGTTTCCTTTCCCTGACCTGAATGTGTGCACCAGGCTGATTCCACATCGCCTTTCAGGCCTTTCAGTTCAATCAAGTCGGTAGTCTAAGTCGGTAGTCTCCAGGCTACTAAAGGGTACATCGTCTATCCTTTAGAAGTCATTAAAACATCACATGGGCCCAGTTCGGGAATCGGTCAGATTCCATCTGCTTTGGACATGATAGCGTTTAACTTTATAAGAATACCGAATGTACTCTGAAATAAAAAATATATGATCAGTGTAGCGGGGTTACTACTTGTTTTGAGCTGGTACCATTGATATTAACACTATTAGCAATAGTGAAGTTTGACTCTGCAATTGTTAATAAACTGTATGAATCATTGAATACAATACGCTGCCTGACTAGAAATTATACAAGACTAAGACCACAGGTAACTATCGTGGTGTGCGATGTCGGGAAATATCTACCATAACCAATTGAAAGAAATAATTCAATAACGCTAATTTACTCTGCAAATTGTAACGTTGTAGTCCACCGTGTGATAAGCCAATTTCGCAGCTTCTCCAACAAACTTGGTCAGGTGCCATTTATCGATTGTTGGAATACGCAGATGGAAACTTTCTAGCCGGATCTCATGCAGCCGGTCGATTTTTACTAGCGTGTGCCCAGTTTCCGAATCTGGATAAACATGCAGCAGATACGGCTTAAACGTTGGATCTAGCAGTAGAGCGCCTAAACAAGAAACTATTGGCATCGATTATACTTTTATTTCGCAGAAGTGTTGCAGCAAACGGTTGATAATTATTTTATCTGAACATTGATATATTCCTGCGTAAAATAACGAGACAGGAGAAGTTATCATTTTGCCCCGTGGCCAAAAGTTACTTCCATTTCTTATTTTTATCACATGCAGATATCAACATTGAGGTGAAGTTACATTCTTAAGGCTTAAGGTGCTGATTCTTTTGGATACGTCAACTTTGAGCTATGATTACTCATTCATTACTTGGAGTTAAAAAGCCATCTTTATATCAAAAAGGAGTTTAACACTTCTTGAATGAATGAATACAACGAAACTAATTTTGGATTTTGAAAATAATTTTAATGGAAATTTGAAGAAGTGCAATTTTCAAATTTCTTCCAGACTGAAGTAAATTTTTCGAGGGTGAGATTTTTTGCTGAAAAATGAGTAAAATTGGTGATGGTCGAAAAATTGGTCAAAAAGCGCCCCCCAGGTTGTAATGTCTGAACTCGCAAATAGTTGTAGTTACTTAGAGATGCGAGTTTACTCGCTAACTTCAAAGTAAACTCTGTCTACTATAATCAGCGAATATTCGAACAAATGTTTTATTAGAGAAGAAGAAAGCAATTATCTGTAATTTCTTGCTGTGTTACACCATAGGATTCTGCTAAAAGTAGAAAATTTACCACGTGTTTATTTTTGTAGGCAGAAGTTTCCTTTCCCTGACCTGAATGTGTGCACCAGGCTGATTCCACATCGCCTTTCAGGCCTTTCAGTTCAATCAAGTCGGTAGTCTAAGTCGGTAGTCTCCAGGCTACTAAAGGGTACATCGTCTATCCTTTAGAAGTCATTAAAACATCACATGGGCCCAGTTCGGGAATCGGTCAGATTCCATCTGCTTTGGACATGATAGCGTTTAACTTTATAAGAATACCGAATGTACTCTGAAATAAAAAATATATGATCAGTGTAGCGGGGTTACTACTTGTTTTGAGCTGGTACCATTGATATTAACACTATTAGCAATAGTGAAGTTTGACTCTGCAATTGTTAATAAACTGTATGAATCATTGAATACAATACGCTGCCTGACTAGAAATTATACAAGACTAAGACCACAGGTAACTATCGTGGTGTGCGATGTCGGGAAATATCTACCATAACCAATTGAAAGAAATAATTCAATAACGCTAATTTACTCTGCAAATTCACAAAAGTAGCAACAGGTGTTGCGTACAGAAAGCTAATACTCTCAAATAAACCACCCACTAGGCATGTAATCACGGCTTTATTCGAAGCGCAGTGCTACAAACTGCACTAGTTATCAAGTAATTGATCTAATCATACTCGCAAACAGCTGCTTTTACATTATACATTTTATAGAATGTTCTAGAGTCGTTACATTTCTCTCCTTGATTCAAAACGAATGCATGTAAATCCAACTAATATCAAGAGTACATAATACTAAGAGTATGCCACTAGGCTAGCTCTATGTTATCAGAGCAAAAACTATGCTCTGCACGCTAACGGCCCACCCCCCCGCAAATCAGACCCTAGTGACCCCCCCCCCGCAAATCAGTACCTAGTCGAAACGGGGGTACGCTCACTCGCTCTATGTTTATGTGCTTAAGCTCGAAAACACAAGCAGTGCGTGCGCGAATTTTGTGCCTGCTTCGAGCTTTAGAACATAAACATAGCGCTCAAAATTCTTTGAAGTGAAGGGTCTAATTTGCGGGGGGGGGGGTGGGCCGTTAGCGAGCAGAGCATAGTTTTTGCTCTGATAACATAGAGCTTGCCTAGTGGCATACTCTTATTATTATGTACTCTTGCTAATATTAAAGTCAACATGTCGGTAGTCAGTTAACAGAAATGTTGCCAGTCGATTAATATGAGCATGGGTTCTTTGAATGCTTTCTGGAAACACTGTCATTTCTATCGGTAGTTCACACTATCCTGTCGTTTAACATTTGCAGCCTTTAGTGGTATCGATCGTTAATAGTAGCGAGCGATTAGAACCGTTAGTTTTCTGTGAAGATCAGGACGACATCGGAAAAGGCTGATCCTTAGCAACTGACGTCAGAACATCTTTCGTCCGTTGTACGGACAACACCTACGTGGTGAATATTGGGGCAAGGCAGCTCCCAGGGAAGGTAGTGAATGCCAATCCTGGTCACGGCACCAAAATGTTGCGGACGGAAAGCTAACCCTCTCAAAAACCACCCACTAGGCATGTAATCACGACTTTATTCGAAACGCAGTGCTGCAAGCTACACTAGTTATCAAAAAGCTGATCTAATCATACTCGCAAACAGCTGCTTTTACGTTATACATTTTTTAGAATATTCTAGAGTGGTTACACGGGATCCAAACGATAATTCAAATAAATAAAACAAAAAGCTAGACAAGTGCTAATAATAATTAAGCTAGACAAGTGCCTTCCGATTAACCAATTCAAGTGTGAACTAATTTCTGAGATTAGCTAATTTGTCTGATGAATTTAGTCAAGACTCGGAAAATACTGAGCGTGGCCGTGTAGCCGATTGGTTAAGGTGTCTGTCTTCGGATTGAAAGGTCCGAGGTTTGATTCCCACCTTTGCCATAATGACCTGTTTCCTTGAGCAATAATAGGTCACTGCTCCGCCAGTCGGACGAGGCGTTAACTTGGTAGCTGGTTGGCTTGCTGGGGGTGGTGCACAATAAAGAACCCTTGATCCACTTATAGTCAAGAGCAGGGTGGTTGCACCAAATAAGGGACAGTCCCAAACGAGAGACACCTTTTGCTTCTTTAAGCTGACATCCTTTTAGCAAAACTATCGTGCAAAACAAGTCACATCGCCTGAAAGCACAATGTCTCAGCCACATTTTGAAATATTTTGTTTCCATATACACTGACAATCATCATTCAGAAAATTGGATAAAAAGTTCCTGAATTAAAATTTGAACAGAATCTCTTCTGTGCAAAATTTTTCACAACACTTGCGCTTCCCGGCGCATATTAATTGCTTTACTTGTATCGGAAATTTTTATATTTTTAGAATGGTCCGATAGTCTGCATTTCTTGGCATAAATTTTTTATAGTAACGTCTAAAACCTGATTTTAGCTAACTTTTTAATTAAATTTTGAAAATTCTCCAAACAAGGGGCGGCTAGCATCAAATTAGGGACAGCAAATGAGCCAAAATAAGCGACGAATTAGGAGCCTGCAAGGTCGAGTTCCACCAATGGCTGCTATGGTTTCTATTTTCGGATTAAAGATGCTATTCGTTTATTCTGACATATTCCACGTTATAACGGTGATGACTGTATTTCATTGTCATATAGTCATATAGTCATTGTCACTGTCATATAGTTGATAAAATTAAAACATTAAAGAGAACAAAAATAGTGACATTACCGCTATCTAGAGTGTGAAACGGACAAATAATAAACCAGTTTTCGCATTTTCACCAATGAATATCAGAAATAAAAATTCAGCTGCCAATTATATTAAAGTGCTCCTTATTTAGTGTCAAAAATACTGTCCCTAATTTGGCAATACTCTGTTGCTAATTTGGCAGATAGTGTCCCTTATTTAGTGTTTAAAAATTGATGAGATAACCTTATTAAAATGATGATTTTTAAAGTTTTTCAAATTTGACGCAAACAAAATTGATTTTCTTGTGCAGCTGAATTTGATCTTTCCGCCGATATAATTTGTATAAATAAATAAATATATAAATAAATTTATAATAAACATTTATGTTAATAGTCAAACTGAAAATGAAGCCAGCAATAAACAGAAGCCATAATTACGGTCAGACCACTCAGACCACAATTTAATAAACTGCCGCGAATAAAACGCTGAGCTTTCGAATGCATGTGGCGTGTCAAATATTTTTGATTTCATTTGACTGTCAAATACACAGGATCGAATCTGGTCACTAAATTTCTTCCTTTTCATAAAAATTTACTATAACCAAGAGTACATAATAACTAAGAGTGTGACAAGCGTCACATTCCTAGTTATCAAGCAAAAAACATCATCTGCACAATAACGGCAGACCACCCCACAACTGAATATGTTCACTTCAAAAAAATTCCACGCTATGCCCACGTTCTATCGTAAAAACAAAACTAGTCGGTTGGTTCAATGTGCGTCTGTTGCGGGCTTTAAAACGTATGCATTGCGTGCAAATTCGTTGAGCTACAATTGTTCTTCAACCATTACATCTACAGTAAAGCAAACACCGTGTATGCATTGGCAGACATGGCTTCCCTCACAGTTCCAAGCTATTCCAACAATTGGAATCTCAGTAGTCATTAGAATATCTGTAGATATTTTTTGTATGGAGGTATGTTGTGTGTTGTTAAAATCGGAGATCGGCCACATTATTGGACCACATTATGTAATGAGTGGAATCGGGTTATAATGTAAAATGTAATGTGTGCATAGATGCAACAAAAAAGCAAAGCAAGATCTGTAAATTGTAACAGTGCAATCTCTGATAGTTCCGTTTCTAAGGTTAGCCCTACTCCATTACTGTAATACCAACTATGAAGAGCTGAGAACTGATTCATAAAGAAATAAAACATCTAAGTACCGTATTCGAAATTTAAACTTTAATGCTTTGATTATAGTAAGTTTTCTCTGAGGAAGAGTATATATAATGACCAATTCCGATACAATATTGGGGTAGCACATGCATTGGAACATATCATTCTACAACAGAATATAATTTGAATATAATATTATTTATTGTTTTGGGTGTTTTAAATGTTTTAAGCAAGATCGTTTAAAAAACCAAATTTTTGAACAAAAACTCTGCAGTAAATCACTACTTGAAATAATAAGAGCTAGAGTTTTATGCCTATAATGTTCAAAATGATTGTAGACGCTGGGCATAATTTTCGACGTTTACAGTTCGAGGACTTCAAATGTTTGTTTCTCATTGCACATGCAGGCTATGAAGCTGGCATTTGAACATGGCGTTTATCATCATACCTCATGCATTTTCTGAAAGTTTGAATGTAATAGCTGTAGTGTATGGAAAAGTGTTAAAGTGTGAAAAACAAAATGTTGATTGAGATTATACCCTAGATCTCTAGAGCTACTTTGTTGCTTGCGTTTGAATAGAAATGTTCCATTGCCTTGCTTTCTTGCGTATAGACAACATAACAATAGCACTTTCTGTAAGTCTATAATTGCACTGGCCCAAGTACAGAATATCTTCCAAAAAGTTACAGTTTGTGTGATCGGTTTGTGCTGGTATAGTAGGGATTTGTTGTTCATATTTCAAGTTCCATTTTTTCAGCTTGGGTGAATTGGGTGAGTTGGGTGAGCAGAAAGTGCAACTTCTTGTGATCTGATCGTCTAATTGGTAAGCTGTGGGCTTGTGAAAAAAGTTTCACTTTTTCAGCTTGGGTGAGTTGGGTGAACAAAAAGTGCAACCTGTCGCGATCTGATCATTAAGTTGGCTAGCAGTCAATCGTCCTCAAATTTCAGAGGACATTTTTATGAGAGGAGGAAACTAAACCAGGGGCAGTCCCCCCCCCGAATACGAAGTAAATTATATAAAAGATATGATGATTATTGAGATCTGCTCCTTCATTTAGTAGAATGTTGGGCGAACTGGGTGAGCTGAGTGTGTAAATTTTTGGAGTGTTGTGATTTGATCCGGTGCTTCCAAAAAATCAACATGGTGTTAAGATTGCTTGTTTGGTGGTGATTGAATACGCTGGTTTTTGTGTGTGTGGATTTTTGTGTGTGGATTTTATTATATGTGATGATACTGGCGATCGTCGTTTCGATACGATCGGAGTTTTGATTCGTTTGTGAAAGCATATTTGAATGAACCAGTATGGGAAAGTTGTTGTCGTCCAACATATTGGTTTCGATGCGTTTGTACTTACTCGTTTTATCACGTTCTTTCTGTCTAAATTGTTCGTAGCACTTTTAAAATTCTAGCTAAGTTAATTTTAACGTGTTTGATTTATTTTCCTTTTGTTGTAGGGAAAGCATTTCGCTTCTGTGCGGAAAACAAGAGACTCGTCTGTTTTCGGCGGTATGTTAGGGTCTGTGTCTGCCCTCTTAGGGAATGCAACGAAATTGTGTATTGTGCCTGGTTGTAATGCGTGGCAATTTGTTTTTAATTTTAATTGGTAATCGTATGGTTGGGAAAACGGTTGCGTTCCGTAAGCTTATTCACAACCCTTTGGATTCGCTGCGGAAGCGAATGTTGAACGACTTTACGAAAAGCGGTTAGCTTAGATTTTTGTCTGAGGCTGGTGGTTTGGGTTTTTGTGTAACGACGAATGCTATGGTATATTTGAGAAATGCTTCACAGAAAGGGGTGATGATTTTGTCGGTTTTCGGGCATTGGTGAATAATTTCTGATCAAATGGCTGTTTCCGTAAGGAATTGTCTCAAAGAAAGTCCGTATCCGTTTCTGATGTTTATTTCTGTTTGCTTGGCTTTACACAGCCGCAGGCATTCATGAAATTGTTGCAGAAGTTTGTGAACGTTAAGGATGGTTTGTAGGCTAGATTCTTATAGCTTTCTGCCCCTTGTTCTAACCGTGCGATTGAAAATGCCTTTGTTCAAGACATTTTTGATGGTTTGGATATTAATGAAGCTTTGTGTTTTGAAACAAAAGTTAACGAAATGTACAAGCTAATTTATGAGTTTCGTAACGTAAAGTATATACCTAGAAGCTACCGTCTCACTCCGGATGCCTTTTGTACTATGACGAGCTGAGACGAAGCAATGCTGATTCAATGGCTGCTGCTTATGTAGCTTGCGAACAATTGGTTCTTAGCCAGGCTGACTCTGGTGACACAAATTGTTGACAGAATTTTAGTGGATGTAGGTTTCATGGTTTTGTCATCTTTTGTGTATGTGCTGTTTGCATAGGACTGGGTCTAAGTTCTTGTTTACGAAAGTTTTCGCTGGTTAGACTCTTTTTTACGTTTTGTTCATAAGATGCCAGAGTTTTTAAACAGAATTTTCGTTCTTTAAATTACACTATAATATGGGTTGAGAAGTATGCCTTTGTTTTTGTGTATTTAGCTTGTTCCCAGGATTTGCCGACAAAGACCTAGACAACAGTCTTAAGCTAGCGTTAGTCTTGCATATTATGCTGAGCCAAGACTAACGCTGAGGAGTTGCATAATACTGAATCCTTGTTTGTTCTGTCCAGAGATGAGCTTGAAAAGAGAGTTATTTTGGTTCATCAGATGCAAAAACAAATGGATGTTTATGTTGATTTTTTCAAGCATCTTGATGGAGTTTCCAGTGAACCTGCATCTACAAAATAAAGCAAATTTCTGACGACTCGTGCTATATAAAGAATATTCTAATGTTAGGTATTGGCTTCTAAGTCAGCCGTGATTTAATCATGTTTGCACTAAGTTAACTCGTTACATGTATGTAAGGTTATCCTTGAATGGCAAAAAATATAAATGGGTCTGCGCGCAAGAATAAATTTTCTAAACATTTATTTTTCTGTTTTTCATTGATTTATTTATTTTATTCTGTAGGTGAGCTTGTTTCGACAGTGTTTTTCACTCGTAAGTACAGAAGTTGGAGAGCTGTTACGATCAGAAATTGCATGCAATATTTGGCGAAGGAAGAAAAGCTTGGATATTTCATTGAGAAATCAAATAAAGCCCTTTGTGTGAAAATGTACTCTAACAACGTCAGTGTACCTTTGTTGGCGAGGTGCTGTACTTGCTGAAGATTATCGTAAAACATTTTTTGTGTTTGTTCCGTGCAGCCAGTTGGTTTTTCCTGGTCTGCTCGAGCAGCAGGGAAGAAGCAGTATGCTGACTGCTACAAAGAGCTAGTATGCATGAAAAAATTTTTTTCAAAAGAAGGCCGAAAAATGGAAATTAGTTTACATTAGATTCTTGTTTTAGTTGGTTTGTAAGGATTTTCTTTAATTTACATAATATGTACTCATTTATTAAATACAAAAGTTTTTAGGTTTGGGTATAATATTCCCTGCAGTCATTGATAAAGCAGTGCAAAATGTTTCCTTGTGTGTCGTGGTAATTTTGTCGACAGGAAAATTCATCAACCAGTTCACGTGTTTTGTGAGCGTGAATTCAATGCATGCTCGCAAGACGTTGCTTGGTAAGCCCCCACATTCCTTCTATGGTGTTTGTGTTTGTTCCATCGATTGATTTAAGCTGTAATGAATGGTTGTTGCTTGTTGCCAACGTTATCCAATCTTCGGTAGACTACTTTGTCGTCATGCTCAATCTTGCAGGTTTTGCAAATATTGTTCGGGTTAGAGGCAAAATTACGTTTCTTTGATGCGATTAGGTGCAATGTAAATGGCACATTTTGTGCCTTGCTTTTGCACAATGTCAATAGGATAAGCTTTTGCTTGTTTGTGCCTTTGTGATACTTGGCTTTCTTTCCTGTGAAGGTTTCATCAATTCGACAGTCCCTGTTCTCGCATATATCCATTTTTGTGCTTGCAATAATCGCCGCATCTGAAAATTGTAGTGGATCCAAAAGTTTAAGTACCACTCCAGTACAGTTCTTTTCGAAATTTCACTGTTCAAAAGCTTATTATGGTCCTGATGTATTTGAAAGTCGGCGCAAAAAGCATACAGCAATATGACTACTTTAGAAATGAGCAATTAACAGTTTTACAAAATTCTTCCTTTCGTATAGGAAAACGAACCGCAAGAACATTTGTTGACGAGTCCAAACTATTCTCGTTGTTTCTTGTACTGCCACAACTTTTGTAAACAACAGTTGTCCCCCCCTACCAACCCTGTTTCAAGGAACCACTTGAAAGCCTTTTCTTTGTCGTCAACCGTTTTAATGAAACCAAAAGTACATAATATAGAGTGTGACAGCAGGCATGCTCTCTGTTTTCAGCTCTCGGTACATCCTCTCCACGCTAACGGCTATCCCCCCCACAAATGTGTATGCTCACTTCAAAGAAATTAGAACGCTATCTTATTTTCGCACGCACAGACGCACATTGAACCAAAGGAGTAGTTGTATTTTCGAGCTTCAGCATGCAAGCGTAGCGGCCAAATTTGTTTGAAGTGAGCATACACGTTTGTGGGGGGTTAGCCGTTAGCGAACATACCATGTACCTGCAGCTGATAACAAAGAATCTGCCAGCTGTACCGCTCTTATATATTATGTACTCTTGATGAAATATCTGGCAAAGTGAGTTATAGGAACAAGTTAGGCTACCTATTGACTGACTGTGTATTTTTGTTTCCAGAGATCTTCGTTTCAGCCGAAACTTCTCCTGCTATGGTTAAACGAGGTCGTTTAAAAATGGGTACATTTATGTGCAGAAAAGTAGTATACAGATAATGATGCAGTACTAACTACTATTGCACCTGTTATGCAGTAAACGATCTAGTTACTAGTTACTTTCAAAATTTTACTTAACGCACAAATATATGACCAAAAGCATCCTACAGTCGAAAATGTTTGCCAGATTTGTTTTTACATTCAGAGAAACCAGGAGGATACAGCCCCCCTTCCGAGTCACAACTATAGGTTCACAGGCTTCTGTAGACAGGTTATTGCGTTTTCGTTTGGTAACATGACAGGTTTAAAACCGTGTCTCTTTTGGTTTTTTCATGTTCAGAGCTCCTACGCATCAATTGGATTGTTATTGATTGCAATAGCGTGCGCACAAATCGCCGATTTAGTTTTTACAAGCGCTTCTCTTCTTCCAGCTCACGCAATTCACCCAACTCACCCAAGATGAAAAATGCAACTTTTAAAGCTGTCACAAAAACGTTGCACTTTGTTCAGCTAGGTGAGGGGGAATGTATACTTGGGCCATTACAATTTTTCTAACGAAATATGCACATAAAGGGAGCAACCACGTAAGCAATACAGCAAGCTGGATAACCAATTTACTATTCCAAACTGTGTGGCGGACGTTGTGGCTTGAAAACTATGACTAGCCAAGACATTATAGAATCTGTACAACCATTCAAGCTGGAGCTATATCGCCAGTATTTGGCAGTTGTCATAAAAGTGGAAAAATAGACAGAAGAACATTTTTTGAGAATCTCCAATGGGTAGTGGTAATACAAAGCAACTGATGTTTGGTCGCAGGTGTTGGAAAATTCGACGTTGCGCTCGCAGACTTTAAAGTCGTAACATTTACATCAGCTGCATCCTTCATGTCACCGCGCATTCCATACGCAGGAAGGTTAAGTTTGCTTCTGCCAGTGGCTGAAATCATATCAATCCACCAAAAAGGTTCATTAAGTTACCTAGGAAATGCTTGAGATTTTCTTTTACAATTTTTGGTCGGATTTTAGGTACGCTCTGATGTGTCTCAGTTTACCTCTCAGATGATGATCCAAAACTGAAGCTCCTTTTACACATACTGCAAAATAGTAGTTTCACTCATAATTGTTCATGTTCCTGTTCTCATTTCGTGCAAGTTTTCTATCCATATGCGGTTGTGTTTGAACTTGTAAAATGCCTAGACTTTAAAATCGGAGTAAATGGTCCACTACTTTAATCGTGGCAACTATTGGCAAATACGATTTTATATATAACAACGGAATTGTGTAGTGATTAAACTACAGCGAATCTTTAATTCCTCCATTTCCAAATACCAAAAACTATCTCAATTCACCCAAGCACCTACTCTGCCGGGCTTCGCAAATAGTGGTTTGAGTTGAAATAGCACTGACAGTACGTTTGTATCTAAAAGCTTTTGACGAACTTCACTACTGAAGTAAGCATAAATAAAAAGATTAACGCTACTGTTCATTACCGCACTCATCCCAAGGATTATGTCTGCGAGGTCCGTCGCGACCACATTGCTCTGGACCAATAAGTCCGAAATCCAGAAGATTGCAAAATAGGCAAAATGGAACAAAGCAATAGCAGCAAACTGAATAGCCAATAGTCTTTCGTGTTTATTTGCAGCAGCTATCGCCCGCTTGACGTATACGAGAATAGCCAGGTAGATGCAAGGAACGACAGTGAAAACAATTATAGTGCTTATTTGGCAATGGAGTATAAACCGTTCGGCCGACAGGGTGGGCGGACATATTAATCGAAAAGCCAGTCCATAACGCAGACCTGCTGAGCAACCAGAAAGGATTTGTAGACATATATTAATAGTTGATATAGCAGCAAGTACTGCAACCAGAATCCACGATCTTTTCGGTGTGAACAAATTATTATAGTTGGCCAATGTCGTAACAGCCACCAGTCGATTGACAGAGATAACCAGGACATGAAGATTAATATTCCAGCTAATCCAGGGATAAAATAACCCCACAAAGTTTCTTACAGCTGCAGAAAAGTTACTTTCGCCTTTGAAAGCCGCTATCGTTGTGTAGAAAAGGTGCACCAGTAGCAACAGGATATCATAAATACCGAGACTAAGCGCAAGCACATAAAAGGCATTCTTGAATACTGTTGTTCTATACCGCGCAATTACATAGCACACCATACTATACAGTATTAAACTGATGGTACATAGTGGATCTACAATACAAAAGTAAGCCTTGTAATTCCAACTATACGGTCGGCTCTCCATAACCGCGAGTAGTTACCGTCAGCCATTTTGTGGAATGCTGTTACCAAATACAGACTGACAAATATGACGGTACACAAACTTCAGCTGCGAACAACTAAAGTCGAAGCTACTGCTGAGAATATTTGACACAGTTGTTGGAGCTGCGTGCTAAACACAACTATAGTTGTAACGCACGGTACAGCGTGCTTCACAAATGCAGTTGTGAAGCACAGTGCACATTGTGCTTCACAACTGGGTACCCTTCACAACTTGGATGGAGGCACGGGGGTTACAGCACAGCAAATTTGAACTAAGCTATTTCACAAGTATAGGTTGTTGCACAACATAGAGTGTACTAGCTGATTTACAGGCACGCTAAGCGAAACTGCGAGGGGTTGTGATGCACGAGCGAAGCGAGTGCATTGCAAACCCGAGTGTTTCGTGAAAGCTTGCACGAGAATTTTTTGTGGTACGAGGGCGGAGCGAAGCGGAGCCCGAGTACCACAAAAGAATTCGAGTGCTATGCTTTCCGAAACACTCGGGTTTCACAACCCCTTGCAGTTTTGCTTGGCGTGTCCGTAACTTAAATGGTGCGCGAGAAATTGTGCAACAACTTAGTTGTGAAATAGCTTAGTTCGAATTTAAAATACCGAAAATTTAAATTAGGCCACACACCAGCACACCAGAGTGTTCCTCGCCCTGGGTCATGTGTTTGTCCGCGTTGTACGTAAAGCAGATTATTCATTTATTACTTCAGTTTGGATACAAACTCCTTCTAGCTTTGTATGTCTGAAGCCTCGATAGCTCAGTCGGGAGAGCATCGGACTGATAAACCGAAAGTCGTGGGTTCGAATCCCAGTCGAGAACAGAATTTTTCGGGACTCTGGTGCAGAAGTGACAATTTCATTTCTTCCATTCCAACTCCGCAGACTGCATCTGCTTCAGCGTGCTCCACAACTATAGTTGTAACGCACGGTACAGCGTGCTTCACAAATGCAGTTGTGCAGCACAGTGCACATCGTGCTTCACAACTGGGTACCCTTCACAACTTGGATGGAGGCACGGGGGTTACAGCACAGCAAATTTGAACTAAGCTATTTCACAACTAAGCTTGTTGGCATGACAAGTCCCAATGCAATTGGTTAAACAACCTTTTGCATATTGCAATGTTGAACGGATTTCCACAAAACAAGCTTTAGCGCTCCAGTGTTTAATACAAAGGCTGAAATCACAACGGATATCATTAGTCAGTAATGAAATACGCAATACTTTTATGACAACAGCATTGGCTGAAATTAACATAGGCACAGCCATACGAAGAACTATCAAATGCAAAGGAAATGGGTAAATTGCGAAGTTTGCTTCGAGACCAATAATATTATGTTCGATGTTGAAGAATTACATGCAATTCACTAAAATTTTGTTTCTAAAATATGTACCTAAGTGTGTTCATTGGTGCTGACGGGTCTTCGTAGGTTAACATGGAGGGATTTAGGATCCGAGCTAAGTATTCCCCAGCGCATAATAAGTTAGACTTGTTCAGTTTTCCCCATAAAATGCCGATTAATAATGCAAAAAACTCTTCCCTGCATCTGTCACTCTCAACTAGTGTATGCATTCTCAATGGCAGTTTTGATGCCGTTTTTACTACAAGCAGAAGCAAGAGTTCATAATATAAGAGTGTGCCAATAGGCATAATCTATGTTATCAGAGCAAAAACTATGCTCTGCACGCTAACTGCCCACCGCCCGCAAATTAGCCCATCCCTTCAAAGAATTTTGTGCGCTATATTTGTGTTCTAAAGCTCGAAGCAGGCACAAAATTCGCGCACGCACTGCTTGTGTTTTCGAGCTGAAGCACATAAACATAGAGCGAGTGAGCGTACCCCCGTTTCGACTAGGTACTGATTTGCGGGGGGGAGTGGGCCGTATGCGAGCGTATATTGAAACTCTTATACGAACTCTTATATTATGTACTCTTGCTACAGGGGATCAAGAGGGAATAACAGGCAAGAGTACGAAGCTCTTGTACTACTATGCAAAAGCATGCTAGGTATGTTCAGTGCGTTAACTCTAAATCCTCCGTGTGTCTGGTCCTTGATTCTCTATTTAACCTAAGGATTATAGTGGTAATTTATGAGTTATTTTTTATTGATTGATATAACTTTACTTAGGTTAGTGCAATTTAAAAGCTAATTCCGCAACCCTGTAGCATGTTTACTGCTCTCTATAAGGATTTCAAAGTTGTTGCATAAAACACAAATTTATTGGAATGTAATCTGCAACAATCTTTATACCATTGGAAAGAGCAGAGAACATGCTAGAGTTGTGGAATTAGTTTTAGATATTTATTAGATTAGTTTTAGATATATTTATCGGTGAGGATAAACTTAGGCACAGGATCTTTGGAAGGTGATTTGTCCAGAACCAAAGATTCCTTGCGGTCAACCTGGATGGGGTCTAGGCGTGAGTTCGTTTGAAGAGGGCCGGGATCCAAGGGATATCAATAGCAAGCGGGGTCGACACTTGCTGTTTCTGGATAGATGAATCAGGTCTGTATCAAAGAACACTGATTGAGAATCTTGATTGCCAAATCAAGATTCCGGAATGATGATGGTGAGGTCTTTGTAGGGACCAAGGGTTCAATTTAGTCACTTACTTGTATTGGGGCTCTGATTCCAGACGTGAGCTGATCCGTATACCCTAATTGATTGATTCAGTGATAGGGCACAACAGTTTAATAATGATAGTGATAATAGTAATAACAATAATAATGACAATGGAAAGAGTTATTACAATGCGTACACGACAAGTCCCTGATTGCCGGCTGTGGGGGATATTTTATCAGAAACCGCTCACAAAATTTGAGGTCCTAATCAAAAGCACCTCCTTATAATTTAAGCTGAGGATTGGGTCCCCTGTTAAATCCCTGAATTTGTGAAAATCCTATTTTTGGAAAATCATGGGCATAAAGCCCCAAAACAGTGAAAAGGCCTCTTGGCCACTGCCTTGATAATTCTCCTGAAAATTGGCCAGAAGGCCGAAAAATGTAAAATATGGCCATTAGACCCAAAATATTGAGAAAAAGGTGGGGCTCAAGGACCCAAAATTGAATATTAAAAAATGGTCCATGGGCCTCTGAAAGTACAAAAAATATGGCCTGAAGGCCCCAATTACTGCATAATAAAAGTGGCCCGAAGGCCTCCAAAATACAATAAACATTGGCCAAAAAGGCCTGAATATGATAAAAAATTGACCGGGCATACCACACCCATTTGGCCCCTAACATTGAGTGTTCGTGTTAAAAAATCTCAATTTCTTTTCTCTGACCAGTGTGGGTCAGAGAAAAGTCCCTAAGCGTCCTAACCAGGGAGGGTGCGTTCGAATCCCCATGCAATAACAATTGCACTGGAGACGCACCTAAGGGAGGGGAAAAGCAGCCTACTTCGGCTGCAACTCAACGAACACTGATTGAGAATCAAAGTTTTGGGCCGAGCTGACAGTTTTGCTGACAGCTCGGTGACAGGTCATTAACGAAAGTTGGAGGTAGCTTTCCCTTTGATTTTAAAGGTAAAGCTTCTAGAAAGTTCTAGAACTTTCTAGAAGCTCGGCACCTTTAACATTGGCTAACCAGAGGCTTGCCGAGGCGACTGTTGAAATTAATGAGTTTTGGAAAATATTACCCCCCAACTGACCCTTTTTTGATGAATTTCTAGTGCTGAAACACAGCGAAACTTTGCGAAACTTTCTCTAACACATAAACGCAACCAAAGGGAGAACTTTGCAAAATTTCGTAACTTTGTTGAAATATCGCGCGAGATGTACAATTTCTACAAGTTCAAAATTACATTATCGTATACTACCTACTTACTTGTATCTACCTAGCTATTCGTTATTATAATTTTATAATTAATAATGGAGGTCAGCCCCCTCCAATCTTTATGACTTGGGCTAATATTCCTATTTTTCTTCTTTCTTCTCTGTTGGCCTTGTCCTCTGCCAGAAGTTCAAGTGAGGACAACTGCTAGGCCTTGGAAGAAAGAGGCCTAGCAGAAAGAGAAGAAGAAAGGAAAACCACACCCATGAGGTGTGTAGTCTGGGAGGTAGACAACCTCCCAGACAATAAAAAGAGAAAAAGGTTTGACTAAGTCAAACCTAATAAAAAACCTTTTTAGAACACTCCTTTTTAGAGTGTTGGGATTAGGGAATGAAAAACCATTTTTTAAAAGACATTTTAAGCTGTAACTTTCTTATTTTTGGGAGTTAGAAAACCGGGTTTGGATTTTCGGAATCAGGATTAAATTCTCTTTCATATGAGCCCAAGTCATGTTTCCGACCAAAATTATAAAATTTAACTAAATATGAGCTAATTATCACTAGTCATTACTAATTAACCTTATCTAAGTACGTACCTAGCTATTTTATACCTAATATTGAACCATCTTCCGGTATTTGTCATTTTTTGTGCAATTCTTTACTTTTCAGGCAATTTCACGACTACTTTTGGGCTGTTTGGCCCATAAACTTTATATTTTCGACTAATAACTTTCATAGGAAAAGCGATAGGCATAAAAGGCGGTGCGGGAAGGCTTGTGAGAACTATTTTATGAATGGAGAACTCATGAATGTGCAAAGGAACCAAAGGAAGCAAAGGAATAAGAATGCCATTGTCTACTTCCGTGGAGAGTAATAACTCGTCTATATTCCTAAGATTCATTAATATTTCGTGGTTTTACGTCGTGGGGAGTAACAACTCCGATTAATAGGGGAATTGGGAATTACCCTTGTTTACAACATCAGATCTAATGTTAATGAATAATTATGCCTTAAATAAACTAAATTAGATTTAGATTAATGATTAAAACTAGTCTTTCTTGCATAATTAAGCGTAAACCTTGAGTCCTGGTTATAAGTTTTCACCTGATTTTGAATACTGGACAACTCTGGCTTAGCAACGAACATATGATTTAAGCAAATAATACATGTATATTATTTAGTAGCTACATTCCATAATGATTCCATAATGATGATTGCTGATCTTCTTCATGGATCCAAGACATCGGGCTTTCTTCTTCATAATCCAACTAACTTTTGTTTAACTTTTGACCAATTTTAACATCAAATTTTATCCATCACATTACAACCTCCACAAGAAAAATGGTTGGTATTTTGACTAGGGGGAAAGACCAAAATGTTGCAAAGCCAAAAAACAGTACGAGACCAAAATTCTCACAATGAATCCAAATTCCACTCATTCATAAATACACACACATAGCAATTACTAACTTCTACTTCAAGAAAGTTTTAATCATTAATCTAAATCTAATTTAGTTTATTTAAGGCATAATTATTCACTAACATTAGATCTACGCCTCTTTATGCCTACAGCTTTTCCTATGAAAGTTATTAGTCGAAAATATAAAGTTTATGAGCCAAACAGGCCAAAAGTAGTCGTGAAATTGCCTGAAAAGTAAAGAATTGCACAAAAAATGACAAATATCGGAAGATGGTTCAATATTAGGTATAAAATAGCTAGGTACGTACATAGATAAGGTTAATTAGTAATGACTAGTGATAATTAGCTCATATTTAGCTAAATTTTATAATTTTGGTCGGAAACATGACTTGGGCTCATATGAAAGAGAATTTAATCCTGATTCCAAAAATCCAAACCCGGTTTTTTAACTTCCAAAAATAAGAAAGTTACAGCTTAAAATGTCTTTTAAAAATGGTTTTTTATTCCCTAATCCCAACACTCTAAATAGGAGTGTTCTAAAAAGGTTTTTTTATTAGGTTTGACTTAAGTCCTTTTTCTCTTTTTATTGTCTGGGAGGTTGTCTACCTCCCAGACTACACACCTCATGGGTGTGGTTTTCCTTTCTTTTTCTCTTTCTGCTAGGCCTCTTTCTTCCAAGGCCTAGCAGTTGTCCTCACTTGAACTTCTGGCCGAGGACAAGGCCAACAGAGAAGAAAGAAGGAAAATAGGAATATTAGCCCAAGTCATAAAGATTGGAGGGGGCTGACCTCCATTATTAATTATAAAATTATAATAACGAATAGCTAGGTAGATACAAGTAAGAAGGTAGTATACGATAATGTAATTTTGAACCTGTAGAAAATTGTACATCTCGCGCGATATTTCAACAAAGTTACAAAATTTTGCAAAGTTCTCCCTTTGGTTGCGTTTATGTGTTAAACAAAATTTCGCAAAGTTTCGCTGTGTTTCAGCACTAGAAATTCATCAAAAACGGGTCAGTTGGGGGGTAATATTTTCCAAAACTCGTTAATTTTAACACCCAGCGGTCAGTTGCCTCGGCAAGCCTCTAGTTAGCCAATGTTAAAGGTGGCGAGTTTCTAGAAAGTTCTAGAACTTTCTAGAAGCTTTGCCTTAAAATCAAGAGGCAGCTAAGCCGAATCTTCGCTAATGACCTGTCACCGAGCTGTTAGCAAAACTGACAGCTCGGTCCCAAAATTTTCGTTTTAGTCAGTGTTCGTTGAGTTGCAGCCGAAGTAGGCTGCTTTTCCCCTCCCTTAGGTGCGTCTGCAGTGCAATTGTTATTGCATGGGGATTCAAACGCACCCTCCCTGGTTAGGACGCTTAGGGACTTTTCTCTGACCCACACTGGTCAGAGAAAAGAAATTGAGATTTTTTAACACGAACACTCAATGTAAGGGGCCAAATGGGTGTGGTATGCCCGGCCAATTTTTTATCATATTCAGGCCTTTTTGGCCAATGTTTATTGTATTTTGGAGGCCTTCGGGCCACTTTTATTATGCAGTAATTGGGGCCTTCAGGCCATATTTTTTGTACTTTCAGAGGCCCATGGACCATTTTTTAATATTCAATTTTGGGTCCTTGAGCCCCACCTTTTTCTCAATATTTTGGGTCTAATGGCCATATTTTACATTTTTCGGCCTTCTGGCCAATTTTCAGGAGAATTTCAGGCAGTGGCCAAGAGGCCTTTTCACGTTTTGGGCTTTATGCCCAGGATTTTCCAAAAATAGGATTTTCACAAATTCAGGGATTTAACAGGGACCCAATCCTCAGCTTAAATTATAAGGAGGTGCTTTTGATTAGGACCTCAAATTTTGTGAGCGGTTTCTGATAAAATATCCCCCACAGCCGGCAATCAGGGACTTGTCGTGTACGCATTGTAATAACTCTTTCCATTGTCATTATTATTGTTATTACTATTATCACTATCATTATTAAACTGTTATGCCCTATCACTGAATCATCAATAGGGTATACGGATCAGCTCACGTCTGGAATCAGAGCCCCAATACAAGTAAGTGACTAAATTGAACCCTTGGTCCCTACAAAGACCTCACCATCATCATCTCCGGAATCTTGGATTTGGCAATCAAGATTCTCAATCAGTGTTCTTTGATACAGACCTGATTCATCTATCCAGAAACAGCAAGTGTCGACCCCCCCGCTTGCTATTGATATCCCCTTGGATCCCGGCCCTCTTCCAAACGAACTCACGCCCAGACCCCATCCAGGTTGACCGCAAGGAATCTTTGGTTCTGGACAAATCACCTTCCAAAGATCCTGTGCCTAAGTTTATCCTCACCGATAAATATATCTAAAACTAACTAATAAATATCTAAAACTAATTCCAATAACTCTAGCATGCTCTCGCTCTTTCCAATGGTATAAAGATTGTTGTGAGATTACATTCCAATAAATTTGTGTTTTATGAACAACTTTGAAATCCTTATAAGAGCAGTAAACATGCTACAGGGTTGCGGAATTAGCTTTAAATTGCACTAACCTAAGTAAAGTTATATCAATCAATAAAAATAACTCTAAATTACCACTATAATCCTTAGGTTAAATAGAGAATCAGGATCAGACACACGGAGGATTTAGAGTTAACGCACTGAGATAACTAGCAGCTCCTCGTCTCTGCCTGTTCTCCCCTCTGTCCCCGTCCTTCGTTTCTTCGCTCGCTCGGCCCTCCCCCCCCCCCCGCGGGCCTCCTCGCTCTGTGGCTCCTCGCCCGCGGCGCGTTGGCCGTGCTCTTCGCCTCTGGGCTTTTGGGGCTGCCTTTGCTCGTCTCCTGCCCTCTTTGCTCTGCTCGCTGTTCGCTCCGCCGGCTCCTGGTGCGTGCGGGGGTTTTTTGCATTATTATCGGCATTTCTTGGGGAACTGACGTCTCTTTTGCGCTGGGGTACTTGCTCGGTCCTTCCCTCCTGTTCCTCGGCCCGTCGCCCAATGAACACACTTAGGTACATATTTTAGAAACAAAATTTTAGTGAATTGCATGTAATTCTTCAACATCGAACATAATTATTGGTCTCGAAGCAAACTTCGCAATTTACCCATTTCCTTTGCATTTGATAGTTCTTCGTATGGCTGTGCCTATGTTAATTTCAGCCAATGCTGTTGTCATAAAAGTATTGCGTATTTCATTACTGACTAATGATATCCGTTGTGATTTCAGCTCTTGTAGCTTAAACACTGGAGCGCTAAAGCTTGTTTTGTGGAAATCCGTTCAACATTGCAATATGCAAAGGTTGTTTAACCAATTGTATTTGGGACTTGTCATGCCAACAAGCTTAGTTGTGAAATAGCTTAGTTCAAATTTGCTGTGCTGTAACCCCCGTGCCTCCATCCAAGTTGTGAAGGGTACCTAGTTGTGAAGCACGATGTGCACTGTGCTGCACAACTGCATTTGTGAAGCACGCTGTACCGTGCGTTACAACTATAGTTGTGGAGCACGCTGAAGCAGATGCAGTCTGCGGAGTTGGAATGGAAGAAATGAAATTGTCACTTCTGCACCAGAGTCCCGAAAATTCTGTTCTCGACTGGGATTCGAACCCACGACTTTCGGTTTATCAGTCCGATGCTCTCCCGACTGAGCTATCGAGGCTTCAGACATACAAAGCTAGAAGGAGTTTGTATCCAAACTGAAGTAATAAATGAATAATCTGCTTTACGTACAACGCGGACAAACACATGACCCAGGGCGAGGAACACTCTGGTGTGCTGGTGTGTGGCCTAATTTAAATTTTCGGTATTTTAAATTCGAACTAAGCTATTTCACAACTAAGTTGTTGCACAATTTCTCGCGCACCATTTAAGTTACGGATACGCCAAGCAAAACTGCAAGGGGTTGTGAAACCCGAGTGTTTCGGAAGCATAGCACTCGAATTCTTTGTGGTACTCGGCTCCGCTTCGCTCCGCCCTCGTACCACAAAACAATTCTCGTACAAGCTTTCACGAAACACTCGGATTTGTAATGCACTCGCTTCGCTCGTGCATTACAACCCCTCGCAGTTTCGCTTAGCGTGCCTGTAAATCAGCTAGTACACTCTATGTTGTGCAACATCCTATACTTGTGAAATAGCTTAGTTCAAATTTGCTGTGCTGTAACCCCCGTGCCTCCATCCAAGTTGTGAAGGGTACCCAGTTGTGAAGCACAATGTGCACTGTGCTTCACAACTGCATTTGTGAAGCACGCTGTACCGTGCGTTACAACTATAGTTGTGTTTAGCACGCAGCTCCAACAACTGTGTCAAATATTCTCAGCAGTAGCTTCGACTTTAGTTGTTCGCAGCTGAAGTTTGTGTACCGTCATATTTGTCAGTCTGTATTTGGTAACAGCATTCCACAAAATGGCTGACGGTAACTACTCGCGGTTATGGAGAGCCGACCGTATAGTTGGAATTACAAGGCTTACTTTTGTATTGTAGATCCACTATGTACCATCAGTTTAATACTGTATAGTATGGTGTGCTATGTAATTGCGCGGTATAGAACAACAGTATTCAAGAATGCTCTTTATGTGCTTGCGCTTAGTCTCGGTATTTATGATATCCTGTTGCTACTGGTGCACCTTTTCTACACAACGATAGCGGCTTTCAAAGGCGAAAGTAACTTTTCTGCAGCTGTAAGAAACTTTGTGGGGTTATTTTATCCCTGGATTAGCTGGAATATTAATCTTCATGTCCTGGTTATCTCTGTCAATCGACTGGTGGCTGTTACGACATTGGCCAACTATAATAATTTGTTCACACCGAAAAGATCGTGGATTCTGGTTGCAGTACTTGCTGCTATATCAACTATTAATATATGTCTACAAATCCTTTCTGGTTGCTCAGCAGGTCTGCGTTATGGACTGGCTTTTCGATTAATATGTCCGCCCACCCTGTCGGCCGAACGGTTTATACTCCATTGCCAAATAAGCACTATAATTGTTTTCACTGTCGTTCCTTGCATCTACCTGGCTATTCTCGTATACGTCAAGCGGGCGATAGCTGCTGCAAATAAACACGAAAGACTATTGGCTATTCAGTTTGCTGCTATTGCTTTGTTCCATTTTGCCTATTTTGCAATCTTCTGGATTTCGGACCTATTGGTCCAGAGCAATGTGGTCGCGACGGACCTCGCAGACATAATCCTTGGGATGAGTGCGGTAATGAACAGTAGCGTTAATCTTTTTATTTATGCTTACTTCAGTAGTGAAGTTCGTCAAAAGCTTTTAGATACAAACGTACTGTCAGTGCTATTTCAACTCAAACCACTATTTGCGAAGCCCGGCAGAGTAGGTGCTTGGGTGAATTGAGATAGTTTTTGGTATTTGGAAATGGAGGAATTAAAGATTCGCTGTAGTTTAATCACTACACAATTCCGTTGTTATATATAAAATCGTATTTGCCAATAGTTGCCACGATTAAAGTAGTGGACCATTTACTCCGATTTTAAAGTCTAGGCATTTTACAAGTTCAAACACAACCGCATATGGATAGAAAACTTGCACGAAATGAGAACAGGAACATGAACAATTATGAGTGAAACTACTATTTTGCAGTATGTGTAAAAGGAGCTTCAGTTTTGGATCATCATCTGAGAGGTAAACTGAGACACATCAGAGAGTACCTAAAATCCGACCAAAAATTGTAAAAGAAAATCTCAAGCATTTCCTAGGTAACTTAATGAACCTTTTTGGTGGATTGATATGATTTCAGCCACTGGCAGAAGCAAACTTAACCTTCCTGCGTATGGAATGCGCGGTGACATGAAGGATGCAGCTGATGTAAATGTTACGACTTTAAAGTCTGCGAGCGCAACGTCGAATTTTCCAACACCTGCGACCAAACATCAGTTGCTTTGTATTACCACTACCCATTGGAGATTCTCAAAAAATGTTCTTCTGTCTATTTTTCCACTTTTATGACAACTGCCAAATACTGGCGATATAGCTCCAGCTTGAATGGTTGTACAGATTCTATAATGTCTTGGCTAGTCATAGTTTTCAAGCCACAACGTCCGCCACACAGTTTGGAATAGTAAATTGGTTATCCAGCTTGCTGTATTGCTTACGTGGTTGCTCCCTTTATGTGCATATTTCGTTAGAAAAATTGTAATGGCCCAAGTATACATTCCCCCTCACCTAGCTGAACAAAGTGCAACGTTTTTGTGACAGCTTTAAAAGTTGCATTTTTCATCTTGGGTGAGTTGGGTGAATTGCGTGAGCTGGAAGAAGAGAAGCGCTTGTAAAAACTAAATCGGCGATTTGTGCGCACGCTATTGCAATCAATAACAATCCAATTGATGCGTAGGAGCTCTGAACATGAAAAAACCAAAAGAGACACGGTTTTAAACCTGTCATGTTACCAAACGAAAACGCAATAACCTGTCTACAGAAGCCTGTGAACCTATAGTTGTGACTCGGAAGGGGGCTGTATCCTCCTGGTTTCTCTGAATGTAAAAACAAATCTGGCAAACATTTTCGACTGTAGGATGCTTTTGGTCATATATTTGTGCGTTAAGTAAAATTTTGAAAGTAACTAGTAACTAGATCGTTTACTGCATAACAGGTGCAATAGTAGTTAGTACTGCATCATTATCTGTATACTACTTTTCTGCACATAAATGTACCCATTTTTAAACGACCTCGTTTAACCATAGCAGGAGAAGTTTCGGCTGAAACGAAGATCTCTGGAAACAAAAATACACAGTCAGTCAATAGGTAGCCTAACTTGTTCCTATAACTCACTTTGCCAGATATTTCATCAAGAGTACATAATATATAAGAGCGGTACAGCTGGCAGATTCTTTGTTATCAGCTGCAGGTACATGGTATGTTCGCTAACGGCTAACCCCCCACAAACGTGTATGCTCACTTCAAACAAATTTGGCCGCTACGCTTGCATGCTGAAGCTCGAAAATACAACTACTCCTTTGGTTCAATGTGCGTCTGTGCGTGCGAAAATAAGATAGCGTTCTAATTTCTTTGAAGTGAGCATACACATTTGTGGGGGGGATAGCCGTTAGCGTGGAGAGGATGTACCGAGAGCTGAAAACAGAGAGCATGCCTGCTGTCACACTCTATATTATGTACTTTTGGTTTCATTAAAACGGTTGACGACAAAGAAAAGGCTTTCAAGTGGTTCCTTGAAACAGGGTTGGTAGGGGGGGACAACTGTTGTTTACAAAAGTTGTGGCAGTACAAGAAACAACGAGAATAGTTTGGACTCGTCAACAAATGTTCTTGCGGTTCGTTTTCCTATACGAAAGGAAGAATTTTGTAAAACTGTTAATTGCTCATTTCTAAAGTAGTCATATTGCTGTATGCTTTTTGCGCCGACTTTCAAATACATCAGGACCATAATAAGCTTTTGAACAGTGAAATTTCGAAAAGAACTGTACTGGAGTGGTACTTAAACTTTTGGATCCACTACAATTTTCAGATGCGGCGATTATTGCAAGCACAAAAATGGATATATGCGAGAACAGGGACTGTCGAATTGATGAAACCTTCACAGGAAAGAAAGCCAAGTATCACAAAGGCACAAACAAGCAAAAGCTTATCCTATTGACATTGTGCAAAAGCAAGGCACAAAATGTGCCATTTACATTGCACCTAATCGCATCAAAGAAACGTAATTTTGCCTCTAACCCGAACAATATTTGCAAAACCTGCAAGATTGAGCATGACGACAAAGTAGTCTACCGAAGATTGGATAACGTTGGCAACAAGCAACAACCATTCATTACAGCTTAAATCAATCGATGGAACAAACACAAACACCATAGAAGGAATGTGGGGGCTTACCAAGCGACGTCTTGCGAGCATGCATTGAATTCACGCTCACAAAACACGTGAACTGGTTGATGAATTTTCCTGTCGACAAAATTACCACGACACACAAGGAAACATTTTGCACTGCTTTATCAATGACTGCAGGGAATATTATACCCAAACCTAAAAACTTTTGTATTTAATAAATGAGTACATATTATGTAAATTAAAGAAAATCCTTACAAACCAACTAAAACAAGAATCTAATGTAAACTAATTTCCATTTTTCGGCCTTCTTTTGAAAAAAATTTTTTTCATGCATACTAGCTCTTTGTAGCAGTCAGCATACTGCTTCTTCCCTGCTGCTCGAGCAGACCAGGAAAAACCAACTGGCTGCACGGAACAAACACAAAAAATGTTTTACGATAATCTTCAGCAAGTACAGCACCTCGCCAACAAAGGTACACTGACGTTGTTAGAGTACATTTTCACACAAAGGGCTTTATTTGATTTCTCAATGAAATATCCAAGCTTTTCTTCCTTCGCCAAATATTGCATGCAATTTCTGATCGTAACAGCTCTCCAACTTCTGTACTTACGAGTGAAAAACACTGTCGAAACAAGCTCACCTACAGAATAAAATAAATAAATCAATGAAAAACAGAAAAATAAATGTTTAGAAAATTTATTCTTGCGCGCAGACCCATTTATATTTTTTGCCATTCAAGGATAACCTTACATACATGTAACGAGTTAACTTAGTGCAAACATGATTAAATCACGGCTGACTTAGAAGCCAATACCTAACATTAGAATATTCTTTATATAGCACGAGTCGTCAGAAATTTGCTTTATTTTGTAGATGCAGGTTCACTGGAAACTCCATCAAGATGCTTGAAAAAATCAACATAAACATCCATTTGTTTTTGCATCTGATGAACCAAAATAACTCTCTTTTCAAGCTCATCTCTGGACAGAACAAACAAGGATTCAGTATTATGCAACTCCTCAGCGTTAGTCTTGGCTCAGCATAATATGCAAGACTAACGCTAGCTTAAGACTGTTGTCTAGGTCTTTGTCGGCAAATCCTGGGAACAAGCTAAATACACAAAAACAAAGGCATACTTCTCAACCCATATTATAGTGTAATTTAAAGAACGAAAATTCTGTTTAAAAACTCTGGCATCTTATGAACAAAACGTAAAAAAGAGTCTAACCAGCGAAAACTTTCGTAAACAAGAACTTAGACCCAGTCCTATGCAAACAGCACATACACAAAAGATGACAAAACCATGAAACCTACATCCACTAAAATTCTGTCAACAATTTGTGTCACCAGAGTCAGCCTGGCTAAGAACCAATTGTTCGCAAGCTACATAAGCAGCAGCCATTGAATCAGCATTGCTTCGTCTCAGCTCGTCATAGTACAAAAGGCATCCGGAGTGAGACGGTAGCTTCTAGGTATATACTTTACGTTACGAAACTCATAAATTAGCTTGTACATTTCGTTAACTTTTGTTTCAAAACACAAAGCTTCATTAATATCCAAACCATCAAAAATGTCTTGAACAAAGGCATTTTCAATCGCACGGTTAGAACAAGGGGCAGAAAGCTATAAGAATCTAGCCTACAAACCATCCTTAACGTTCACAAACTTCTGCAACAATTTCATGAATGCCTGCGGCTGTGTAAAGCCAAGCAAACAGAAATAAACATCAGAAACGGATACGGACTTTCTTTGAGACAATTCCTTACGGAAACAGCCATTTGATCAGAAATTATTCACCAATGCCCGAAAACCGACAAAATCATCACCCCTTTCTGTGAAGCATTTCTCAAATATACCATAGCATTCGTCGTTACACAAAAACCCAAACCACCAGCCTCAGACAAAAATCTAAGCTAACCGCTTTTCGTAAAGTCGTTCAACATTCGCTTCCGCAGCGAATCCAAAGGGTTGTGAATAAGCTTACGGAACGCAACCGTTTTCCCAACCATACGATTACCAATTAAAATTAAAAACAAATTGCCACGCATTACAACCAGGCACAATACACAATTTCGTTGCATTCCCTAAGAGGGCAGACACAGACCCTAACATACCGCCGAAAACAGACGAGTCTCTTGTTTTCCGCACAGAAGCGAAATGCTTTCCCTACAACAAAAGGAAAATAAATCAAACACGTTAAAATTAACTTAGCTAGAATTTTAAAAGTGCTACGAACAATTTAGACAGAAAGAACGTGATAAAACGAGTAAGTACAAACGCATCGAAACCAATATGTTGGACGACAACAACTTTCCCATACTGGTTCATTCAAATATGCTTTCACAAACGAATCAAAACTCCGATCGTATCGAAACGACGATCGCCAGTATCATCACATATAATAAAATCCACACACAAAAATCCACACACACAAAAACCAGCGTATTCAATCACCACCAAACAAGCAATCTTAACACCATGTTGATTTTTTGGAAGCACCGGATCAAATCACAACACTCCAAAAATTTACACACTCAGCTCACCCAGTTCGCCCAACATTCTACTAAATGAAGGAGCAGATCTCAATAATCATCATATCTTTTATATAATTTACTTCGTATTCGGGGGGGGGCTGCCCCTGGTTTAGTTTCCTCCTCTCATAAAAATGTCCTCTGAAATTTGAGGACGATTGACTGCTAGCCAACTTAATGATCAGATCGCGACAGGTTGCACTTTTTGTTCACCCAACTCACCCAAGCTGAAAAAGTGAAACTTTTTTCACAAGCCCACAGCTTACCAATTAGACGATCAGATCACAAGAAGTTGCACTTTCTGCTCACCCAACTCACCCAATTCACCCAAGCTGAAAAAATGGAACTTGAAATATGAACAACAAATCCCTACTATACCAGCACAAACCGATCACACAAACTGTAACTTTTTGGAAGATATTCTGTACTTGGGCCAGTGCAATTATAGACTTACAGAAAGTGCTATTGTTATGTTGTCTATACGCAAGAAAGCAAGGCAATGGAACATTTCTATTCAAACGCAAGCAACAAAGTAGCTCTAGAGATCTAGGGTATAATCTCAATCAACATTTTGTTTTTCACACTTTAACACTTTTCCATACACTACAGCTATTACATTCAAACTTTCAGAAAATGCATGAGGTATGATGATAAACGCCATGTTCAAATGCCAGCTTCATAGCCTGCATGTGCAATGAGAAACAAACATTTGAAGTACTCGAACTGTAAACGTCGAAAATTATGCCCAGCGTCTACAATCATTTTGAACATTATAGGCATAAAACTCTAGCTCTTATTATTTCAAGTAGTGATTTACTGCAGAGTTTTTGTTCAAAAATTTGGTTTTTTAAACGATCTTGCTTAAAACATTTAAAACACCCAAAACAATAAATAATATTATATTCAAATTATATTCTGTTGTAGAATGATATGTTCCAATGCATGTGCTACCCCAATATTGTATCGGAATTGGTCATTATATATACTCTTCCTCAGAGAAAACTTACTATAATCAAAGCATTAAAGTTTAAATTTCGAATACGGTACTTAGATGTTTTATTTCTTTATGAATCAGTTCTCAGCTCTTCATAGTTGGTATTACAGTAATGGAGTAGGGCTAACCTTAGAAACGGAACTATCAGAGATTGCACTGTTACAATTTACAGATCTTGCTTTGCTTTGTTGCATCTATGCACACATTACATTTTACATTATAACCCGATTCCACTCATTACATAATGTGGTCCAATAATGTGGCCGATCTCCGATTTTAACAACACACAACATACCTCCATACAAAAAATATCTACAGATATTCTAATGACTACTGAGATTCCAATTGTTGGAATAGCTTGGAACTGTGAGGGAAGCCATGTCTGCCAATGCATACACGGTGTTTGCTTTACTGTAGATGTAATGGTTGAAGAACAATTGTAGCTCAACGAATTTGCACGCAATGCATACGTTTTAAAGCCCGCAACAGACGCACATTGAACCAACCGACTAGTTTTGTTTTTACGATAGAACGTGGGCATAACGTGGAATTTTTTTGAAGTGAACATACTCAGTTGTGGGGTGGTCTGCCGTTATTGTGCAGATGATGTTTTTTGCTTGATAACTAGGAATGTGACGCTTGTCACACTCTTAGTTATTATGTACTCTTGATATTATGTACTCTTGGTTATAGTAAATTTTTATGAAAAGTGAAGAAATTTAGTGACCAGATTCGATCCTGTGTATTTGACAGTCAAATGAAATCAAAAATATTTGACACGCCACATGCATTCGAAAGCTCAGCGTTTTATTCGCGGCAGTTTATTAAATTGTGGTCTGAGTGGTCTGACCGTAATTATGGCTTCTGTTTATTGCTGGCTTCATTTTCAGTTTGACTATTAACATAAATGTTTATTATAAATTTATTTATATATTTATTTATTTATACAAATTATATCGGCGGAAAGATCAAATTCAGCTGCACAAGAAAATCAATTTTGTTTGCGTCAAATTTGAAAAACTTTAAAAATCATCATTTTAATAAGGTTATCTCATCAATTTTTAAACACTAAATAAGGGACACTATCTGCCAAATTAGCAACAGAGTATTGCCAAATTAGGGACAGTATTTTTGACTCTAAATAAGGAGCACTTTAATATAATTGGCAGCTGAATTTTTATTTCTGATATTCATTGGTGAAAATGCGAAAACTGGTTTATTATTTGTCCGTTTCACACTCTAGATAGCGGTAATGTCACTATTTTTGTTCTCTTTAATGTTTTAATTTTATCAACTATATGACAGCGACAATGACTATATGACTATATGACAATGAAATACAGTCATCACCGTTATAACGTGGAATATGTCAGAATAAACGAATAGCATCTTTAATCCGAAAATAGAAACCATAGCAGCCATTGGTGGAACTCGACCTTGCAGGCTCCTAATTCGTCGCTTATTTTGGCTCATTTGCTGTCCCTAATTTGATGCTAGCCGCCCCTTGTTTGGAGAATTTTCAAAATTTAATTAAAAAGTTAGCTAAAATCAGGTTTTAGACGTTACTATAAAAAATTTATGCCAAGAAATGCAGACTATCGGACCATTCTAAAAATATAAAAATTTCCGATACAAGTAAAGCAATTAATATGCGCCGGGAAGCGCAAGTGTTGTGAAAAATTTTGCACAGAAGAGATTCTGTTCAAATTTTAATTCATGAACTTTTTATCCAATTTTCTGAATGATGATTGTCAGTGTATATGGAAACAAAATATTTCAAAATGTGGCTGAGACATTGTGCTTTCAGGCGATGTGATTTGTTTTGCACGATAGTTTTGCTAAAAGGATGTCAGCTTAAAGAAGCAAAAGGTGTCTCTCGTTTGGGACTGTCCCTTATTTGGTGCAACCACCCTGCTCTTGACTATAAGTGGATCAAGTTTTCTTTATTGTGCACCACCCCCAGCAAGCCAACCAGCTACCAAGTTAACGCCTCGTCCGACTGGCGGAGCAGTGACCTATTATTGCTCAAGGAAACAGGTCATTATGGCAAAGGTGGGAATCAAACCTCGGACCTTTCAATCCGAAGACAGACACCATAACCAATCGGCTACACGGCCACGCTCAGTATTTTCCGAGTCTTGACTAAATTCATCAGACAAATTAGCTAATCTCAGAAATTAGTTCACACTTGAATTGGTTAATCGGAAGGCACTTGTCTAGCTTAATTATTATTAGCACTTGTCTAGCTTTTTGTTTTATTTATTTGAATTATCGTTTGGATCCCGTGTAACCACTCTAGAATATTCTAAAAAATGTATAACGTAAAAGCAGCTGTTTGCGAGTATGATTAGATCAGCTTTTTGATAACTAGTGTAGCTTGCAGCACTGCGTTTCGAATAAAGTCGTGATTACATGCCTAGTGGGTGGTTTTTGAGAGGGTTAGCTTTCCGTCCGCAACATTTTGGTGCCGTGACCAGGATTGGCATTCACTACCTTCCCTGGGAGCTGCCTTGCCCCAATATTCACCACGTAGGTGTTGTCCGTACAACGGACGAAAGATGTTCTGACGTCAGTTGCTAAGGATCAGCCTTTTCCGATGTCGTCCTGATCTTCACAGAAAACTAACGGTTCTAATCGCTCGCTACTATTAACGATCGATACCACTAAAGGCTGCAAATGTTAAACGACAGGATAGTGTGAACTACCGATAGAAATGACAGTGTTTCCAGAAAGCATTCAAAGAACCCATGCTCATATTAATCGACTGGCAACATTTCTGTTAACTGACTACCGACATGTTGACTTTAATATTAGCAAGAGTACATAATAATAAGAGTATGCCACTAGGCAAGCTCTATGTTATCAGAGCAAAAACTATGCTCTGCTCGCTAACGGCCCACCCCCCCGCGCAAATTAGACCCTTCACTTCAAAGAATTTTGAGCGCTATGTTTATGTTCTAAAGCTCGAAGCAGGCACAAAATTCGCGCACGCACTGCTTGTGTTTTCGAGCTTAAGCACATAAATATAGAGCGAGTGAGCGTACCCCCGTTTCGACTAGGTACTGATTTGCGGGGGGGGTCACTAGGGTCTGATTTGCGGGGGGGGGGTGGGCCGTTAGCGTGCAGAGCATAGTTTTTGCTCTGATAACATAGAGCTTGCCTAGTGGCATACTCTTAGTATTATGTACTCTTGATATTAGTTGGATTTACATGCATTCGTTTTGAATCAAGGAGAGAAATGTAACGACTCTAGAACATTCTATAAAATGTATAATGTAAAAGCAGCTGTTTGCGAGTATGATTAGATCAATTACTTGATAACTAGTGCAGTTTGTAGCACTGCGCTTCGAATAAAGCCGTGATTACATGCCTAGTGGGTGGTTTATTTGAGAGTATTAGCTTTCTGTACGCAACACCTGTTGCTACTTTTGTGAATTTGCAGAGTAAATTAGCGTTATTGAATTATTTCTTTCAATTGGTTATGGTAGATATTTCCCGACATCGCACACCACGATAGTTACCTGTGGTCTTAGTCTTGTATAATTTCTAGTCAGGCAGCGTATTGTATTCAATGATTCATACAGTTTATTAACAATTGCAGAGTCAAACTTCACTATTGCTAATAGTGTTAATATCAATGGTACCAGCTCAAAACAAGTAGTAACCCCGCTACACTGATCATATATTTTTTATTTCAGAGTACATTCGGTATTCTTATAAAGTTAAACGCTATCATGTCCAAAGCAGATGGAATCTGACCGATTCCCGAACTGGGCCCATGTGATGTTTTAATGACTTCTAAAGGATAGACGATGTACCCTTTAGTAGCCTGGAGACTACCGACTTAGACTACCGACTTGATTGAACTGAAAGGCCTGAAAGGCGATGTGGAATCAGCCTGGTGCACACATTCAGGTCAGGGAAAGGAAACTTCTGCCTACAAAAATAAACACGTGGTAAATTTTCTACTTTTAGCAGAATCCTATGGTGTAACACAGCAAGAAATTACAGATAATTGCTTTCTTCTTCTCTAATAAAACATTTGTTCGAATATTCGCTGATTATAGTAGACAGAGTTTACTTTGAAGTTAGCGAGTAAACTCGCATCTCTAAGTAACTACAACTATTTGCGAGTTCAGACATTACAACCTGGGGGGCGCTTTTTGACCAATGTTTCGACCATCACCAATTTTACTCATTTTTCAGCAAAAAATCTCACCCTCGAAAAATTTACTTCAGTCTGGAAGAAATTTGAAAATTGCACTTCTTCAAATTTCCATTAAAATTATTTTCAAAATCCAAAATTAGTTTCGTTGTATTCATTCATTCAAGAAGTGTTAAACTCCTTTTTGATATAAAGATGGCTTTTTAACTCCAAGTAATGAATGAGTAATCATAGCTCAAAGTTGACGTATCCAAAAGAATCACCACCTTAAGCCTTAAGAATGTAACTTCACCTCAATGTTGATATCTGCATGTGATAAAAATAAGAAATGGAAGTAACTTTTGGCCACGGGGCAAAATGATAACTTCTCCTGTCTCGTTATTTTACGCAGGAATATATCAATGTTCAGATAAAATAATTATCAACCGTTTGCTGCAACACTTCTGCGAAATAAAAGTATAATCGATGCCAATAGTTTCTTGTTTAGGCGCTCTACTGCTAGATCCAACGTTTAAGCCGTATCTGCTGCATGTTTATCCAGATTCGGAAACTGGGCACACGCTAGTAAAAATTGACCGGCTGCATGAGATCCGGCTAGAAAGTTTCCATCTGCGTATTCCAACAATCGATAAATGGCACCTGACCAAGTTTGTTGGAGAAGCTGCGAAATTGGCTTATCACACGGTGGACTACAACGTTACTACGTGCAACTGTGATTACACGGCCTACTTCGTTTGCACCGGTCACGGACAGTCTCCGCAACTATCCAGCTCAATTAAAAAAACCCTTGTGAGCTTTCTTCAGATCGGCCCCGCCGCCGCCATTGGAACAGACCATGTGCGTCCAAACGAAGGGTGCGTCAATGCCGAAAAAATCATCGCCGCAAATAGGAACAGGAGCATAGACTTACCGTACTTTCGTCACGTCTGTGAATCCGTCACGGAAGAAGTCAGACTTAAGATAGAATTCTACAACAAAAGGTTCCGTAAATTCGAAAAGTTCGACAAAGAAAGACGCATTGCCTAGTTTGGAATATTAAATAGTGGCTTTTGTACTCTTTTTGGTCGCTTTTGACAATTTTTGTACTCTGTGCTCTACACTGTTTCGTCTTTTACAAATTTTGCTCCACTCTGTTTGCTAGATGCAATGAATTTGAATGCAGTGAGTCTTGCTTGTTAATTGTGCTTACTGACTGCAATGAATGTTGTCGCTTCACGTTTGCACTCGCTCCGGCACCAACCTGTTGTTTTGCTTGTACGGTTTCTCAGACTGTTTCTACGACCTGCATGTTGCACTGTGTACTTTTGTGATTAGTGAACCTATAATGTGATGTCTGTCTGCTGGTATCCTTTGTTCTAACATACTTGGTCTGAATTGTGAACACAGTGAGTTTTGTCTATGCTCTCGCAAAATATTTTGGGGTAATTGTCCTGTTCGGGTTTTGTGGTGTCAGGGTATTAAGCAGTTTGATTAATCTTTCCAATTCTGAGGAAACAAAGATAGTAATCCTGATTTATAGAAATTGATGAAAATGGGTCTTTGTTAAAGAAGATTTGAGCGATTTTTGTATGCATAATTTCTTAACTTAATTGTCGACTAAACTGGGACTCTAGGGTCCTCTCGTATTCTATACGTTCGTGTTAGCTTGTGGGTAGATCAAGTCTGCTCAATATTGTTCCGTATGTATGTCAACCCATTGTGAATGGCCTATCTTGTTTCTTGCGGGTACCTGTATGATTTGATTAAAAGGAATACAAAGTTTTGGGTAACTTAAGACTAGCATCCAGCTTAACGTTGCGACATTGAAGCGAGTTTTCATTTCCACATGTGTTTAGACATCAGATCTGACAACAGGATGGACCATTATTTTAATTAAGGATCCCCTGTTTAGTTAGGTACCTCGAATCGATCTCAAAATTGAGTGCGGGTTCTATTCTTGGTTAGGTACTCTAAGTTTGGAAATCCTGATCGTGTTCGTAGCGAGACCCGTGAAGACTCGCCAACAAAGCGGAATCCGGCAAATTGATAGTTGTATTGACATTGTCCATTTAGTCGGAATTGCACTTTGCTCGAGTGAACGATCTGGGCAGTTTCAGCCGGTGAAGTTTGGTTTTTCTGAGAGTAGTATTTGTGTTAACGTACCTTTTGGACAATTTTCCGCTGCCCGGCCCGGCCGGCCACCCACGCATGGGCAACGCCTACACCACGCCTACACTGGTGTAGGCTGGACCCACGCACCCACGCAAGGCAAAACGAAGGACCCACGCAGAGGCAAGGCGCGCGAAGCGCGCCGTCAAACGACCCACGCAGCCAAAACGCCCACTGCGCGCCGTCACAAGACCCACGCAGGCAAAAGGCGCGCTGCGCGCCGTCACAAGACCCACGCAGGCAAAAGGCGCGCTGCGCGCCGTCACAAGACCCACGCAGGCAAAAGGCGCGCTGCGCGCCGTCACAAGACCCACGCAGGCAAAAGGCGCGCTGCGCGCCGTCACAAGACCCACGCAGGCAAAAGGCGCGCTGCGCGCCGTCACAAGACCCACGCAGGCAAAAGGCGCGCTGCGCGCCGTCACAAGACCCACGCAGGCAAAAGGCGCGCTGCGCGCCGTCACAAGACCCTGCGACTTTCCTGCGACTTCTCTGCGACTTTCCTGTGAGTCAGGGTGGGGTGATTTTTTTTGTTAAAATTTCGGGTGATTTTTTTGTTAACCTTGCTATACATATTCAAAGTGCGTTGGCTTGCTTCAGAACTTTCAGCACTCGAAAAAATAAAAAATAACTATATATAACATAATACTAACTAACCTAGAAGAGGTATTAGTAAGCCCGGATTTTGCGGCGGACACAGATACTAAGCAGATGGCAAAGCATCTGCGCGGTATCTTACAGAACAGTCGATTCTACAGCAACTCATTTTTAAAGCATACCAAGTATGACCGCAGAAGCCGCCTAACAACACAGCATCTACAGAACTTAATGTTTCTTCGGATTAACGGTCCTCCGCTGCCTTCGTTTGATGCCGTCAGATATGCTAAAGCAGTGTTTTTTTGCTCAAAAACGCGTGTAATTACACACTTTTTTCTGGAAAATAGCAAAAAAAATTTGGCGACTGTGTAACGTTACACATAAAGTTTGGACAAGTTTTGTCAAATATTCGGAACTTTTTCCAATTCGCATTCATTTGCTTCCACATATTTACCGTTTCTGGGGGCTTCGCCCCCCAGACGCCCCTTCTACACTATTTCTTAAATTTTATTTTTGCTGTTGTACACGGAAAGAACTAACAATCCACAGTTCGTATTTACGTAAATATTATATTTGTTCATTCATTCACTTCCCTTCAGATAAATTTCCGTATATAGACTTTTATGACATCACATGGTACAACTTTCTTCTTTCTTTCTTATAATAAAGTAGTCCCTTCAGATAATTTCTCGGTGGAAGTACCAATTGCGACAAATATATACGTAGTTTATGCCAGATTGATCTTTTAACACGTTTCCATTGCGGATATTTTCAAAATTCAAAAATTTCGCCCACATTTTGAGGGTTTGCATGCAATGGTTTGAATAAACACAGCGCATTACTGAACTTATAAACACTGCTAAAACGCCTAAACACACCAAAAATTTTCAATTTCTGAAGCAAAATTTAACTGTTTTCTAGCAAAGCTTTGTGCTATAGAAGGCCTTTCGAGAAACAATATTGCGCCTTCGGCGCACTGTATTTTTATTCGTATTATCAAGACTAAATTTCGTCAACCTTTAGCTACGTACGTCTCTAGCTACATCTATGAATGCAGCTAGTTGCGTTATAACTACGTACTTTTTAACTTTATCGGGTTGATTTGGTGAAGCTTCACCAAATTTTTGCTGTAAATTTGAGTTTTCAATTTTTACCTACGAAGAACCGACTTCTAAAACAATGCGGAATAATTTACCATTACCAATAAACTTATATATATACACGTATACATAGTAAAACAAACACTAATAAATTAGAAATTTTTTGGTAGTTACACACTTTTTCCTGAAAAATAGCAAAAAATTTTGGCGAGGTGTGTAACGTTACACATAAGCCGTCGGCCAAAAAAAAACACTGCTAAAGCATGGGTAGCAGCAGGAGAAATACCCACTGATGACCCTACTCAAGTTAGGCAAAAGCAAAAAAACGAACTCCCTAAAAGCAACCTCTTTTAAACTGAAAACATTTATCAAATAGTGTGCTATGCAGATTTTGTGTGCAAACAAATGTCATTACCTTTCTCTAAGTATCTAAACAGAGCTCAGAAAACCACTGAACGCTGCACAGCACACACTATATATAACATGTACGTTGTACAGTACAGCTGTAGAAAATGCCGAGCTTTGGATATGTGTATCTGGCCGCCATCTGGGGCCCGGAATGAATTTTTCCCAAGCTAACAGCGTGCTCGTCACAAAAAATTGCTGCAATTGCAATGTAATTTTGAAATTCAAGGGTTTTTGCCTTCCGAAAGCTCAATGTATATACTTAACTTGTCTTTGAATGAATGTATGTAATTAAACTAACAATAAATGAATATATAACTAATTCTGCATGCGTACTCGTACACATATCAGAAATGCGCCAAAATTTTCAGTGAATCCCCCCCCCAGCAGCAAAATCTAAAGGACCCACGCACGACAAAAATCTGGTGTAGGCTAACCCATTTGACCTTGCCCATGTATGCCCAAGTCCCAACTCTACAGGAAATAGTCAAAAATAGGCCTAAATATGCTGTTTTGGGCCATATAGTGGGACGCATATAAGGGTTATTGCGGTCGCTGAAAACGATGAGCATAGTCGCAGCGCTGTGCGATGCTGCTATCGTGCTGTACTGTTATGCAGGAACCATAGCACGCTGTCTGTAGACTTACTGTAAACGGCTAAAAATATTAAACTTGGTGATAATTGTGTCTGTAGTAAGGGGGAACTGTAGCTATGTTAGTTGGTGCACTCTCTAGCTTCCACCGTGCTGTATGTGCTGTCCTAAAACAGAGCACCGTCGATAACAAGTTATTCATTTGTCACTGGCATTTGAAATTCGGCATACAGATAGTTTAGGACATGACAAACTATTATAGATAGGTTTCGTATACCTATTACGATGTTACTATATGGTTGCGCTGCAGTAGAGTGCTGCAGAAGTACAGAACGGCCTATAACTAACTAGGTACGTTGCAATTGTCCAAAATTAACTTAAATTAATTAAATATAACTATATAACTGCAGAAGAGCAATTGAAATCTTCCCGTATAAGTTTGTGTCATCGACAGTATAATTTGCATCTGGTTGCGCTGCAGTAGAGTGGCTGCTCAAGTACAGCACGGCCTATAACCAGCAACAGATAAATAGCAATCGCCTGAAATTTTGCAAACAAGTGCGGCAGAGAATCGCAAAACGTTCCGTATGAGCTTCCTTCCCCGACAGTAAAGTTTGCATCTGGTTGCGCTCCAGTAGAGTGCTGCTGAAGTACAGCACGGCCAATAACTAGCTACCCATAAGTTGCAATCATTTGAAATTTTGCATATGACTGCAGAAGAGCAGTAGAAATCCTGTCGTATTGATTTCCGTTATTGACAGAATAATTTGCATCTGGTTACGCTGCAGTAGAGTGCTGCTTATGTACAGCACGGCCTATAACTAGCTACCCATAAGTTGCAATCGTTCGAAATTTTGCACATAACTGCAAAGAGCAATAGAAATCCTGCCGTATAGTTTCCTTCATTGGCCTTCATTTCCTTTTCTGCCAAAATCGAGGAAAACGGAGAAATTGGTACTTTTCAAGCTTCTTTGTTCTATGGCTTGGTTGACTGATGGTTATTTATAGGAATTAAAAGGTAATATACGCAATTATAAACCACAGTCTGGGCTAATTTAGGCATATTTTAGCACAAATTTGTCAATTTTCAAGCCTTATTTTCGCATACGAAAACTATTGACAGAAGCTTTTGAGTATGTTTAATGCACTGTACATCGAAAAAGGAGCATTTTTAGCAAAAAAACTTGGGAACAGTTTAGGGGGGTCCCCCTCCCCCAAATTTCGGATTTTGGTGGGGTCCTCCGAGCCGAATTTGGACCTTCTACTCCCCCCCCCCAACCCAAGCAGGTGGTATATACACCCATGGGAAGGGGGGGTCTGAGCTCGGCTTGGGGGGGGGAGTAGTCAAGGCCGGGTATGGCTATGGGGGGTTGAGCTCAGCTTGGGAGGGAGTAGTCAAGGTCGAGTATGGGGGGTGGGGGGGAACCCCTCTCCCCAAAATGGAAAGGGCCGACCCCACCCTCGAAATTTTGGAGGCAGACCCCACCCCCAAATGGCCAAATCCCAGACCCCACCCCCAAATGGCCAAATCCCAGACCCCACCCACCGAAATTTGCCAGACCCCACCCTCAAAATTTTGAAACTTTTGCCTCAAAATTAGTAAAAATTCAAATTTTTTGGAAAAATTCGAAATGTTTGCAAACAATCCAAGTTTTTTTCGAATAAATGAGCAAAAATGAAGAAATAGAAGAAATATTTTTGATTCTTAGTTGGAAATAACGCTTTTTTAGCAAATTCCGAATTTTTCTAAATTTTTGACCAAAAAATTTTTTACCCCCCCCCCCCAAATTCGATTTTTCCGGACCCCACCCCACCTCAAAACGGCTGACCCCACCCACCCTAATTTCGGCTACCCCCTCCCCCAACGATTTCTCAAGGTACACCTATGGTGGGGGGTTGGGGGGTCTGGCCTCTCCGCGGGGGGGGGGTCTCACACACAGGGGGTTTTAATTTTTAACTCGAAAACTTGATTGCCAACAGGTTTCTGTGTCCAGAATAAGGTCAATGTTGAGTCAGAAGGTCCATAAAACCGTTATAAACGTATATATATTTCTCGCGATAATATATAGACACTTTAAACTAAACATTTGCACTTTTTTGAAAAATTTTGCAAAATTTACCCTAAAAATAACCAAATTTTGGGCAATTTTCCTAAATAAATAGTTTCCCTGGAACTTAAGGTGGAATTTGGTGGGGGGGGGGGTCCCCCCCCTAACACATCTATGGGTTCCCTAACACATCTATGGGTTTTTACCCGACTTTATCAGTTCTAGGAAAGAATTTGAAATCCGTGCTGGCATCTCAAGCTGATTTGATTCCTGATTTATTCCGTCCTTCCACTCTGCCCCCTTTCCTCCTCCTTCCGTACCTCAAAGGAAAATGCCACCGACCATCGATAATGACTCCCTTGCATGTGCCAATAACTGTGGCTTTGACATCGCTGAGATGGATCATCATGTGGCTTGCCACTGCTGTTCAAAGCTCTTTCACACTCGATGTGTTGGACTTATCCCTCAGCTGTTTAACAGTTTTCAGAAAATGCTGAAACTCAATGTGGTTTGGCTTTGTGATGACTGTATCAAACTCAACCGCAGGTCAACTCGAAAAGATTCTGAAGCCAAAATGTTGACTGCTTCTGCCCAAACCACTGCAGTGCAGAGTAAGCATAACAGCTGTCAAACCAGTGCCACCACCTCTGCGCCCAGTTTTGAACAGGTATCTTGCGCCACAAAGGATCCTCCGAGCTCTTTGGCTATTATTTCTTTCTCTGGACAAAGCGACCCTCTCTCATGCTTCTACGTCTTTGATTTCCTATTTGATGGAATCAAATTTAGTTCTGCCGAACATGCCTTCCAATATAATCGACTGCTATTCTACGGCTACGAAGAAATCGCAGAAAAGGTCCTGGAAGTCAGAAGCCCTGTAGCTGCAAAGAAATTGGGAAAGGCTTGCCACTCGTATCCTGACAGAGACTTGTCTTACGAACTGCTGCTTATGAAGGATATCCAACGGGCCAAGCTTGAACAGTGTTCCTCGTTTCGTGATGCCCTACGCGCCTCGGAGAATGCTGTCTTGGCGCATTCTACCTACCCAAGCCCAAACGCTTTCTGGACCACCGGCCTACATAAGGACGCCTTAGTCAAGTCACCTGCCTTTCCTGGACAAAATGCCTTGGGAAATATTCTCATGGAATTGCGTCCCTTTGTTGGGCCTGAATCTAATTACTCGGCAATTATTGACGTTGTAGATATGGGAAATGCTGTTCAGATAATTAGAGACGGTGAGATCCCTATCGAGCCACTTGGAAAGATTGGCAAAGCCAAGCCGAGGAGCTTTCGTGGTGATCATCACTCGAAGGCTGCACCCCTATGCTTCCACTGCGGAGTTATGGGACATGTGATTTCAAACTGCCGCCTTAAACGGTTCGGCCAGATTTTATGCCACCAGTGCAAGCAACCAGGACACAAGCAGCGATATTGCCCCTTTGGAACCTACAGCGACTCCGGTACCCTACAAAATCCTGCCTCTCCCACCAACCATGGTGCTTTTCCCAGCCTCTTGCGTCCTCGCCGTCCTTTGTTGCCTGACCCTCCTTCTCAGAACATGAGCTACTCCCAAGCCCTTACAAATAGCCTGAATTCACCTGAATATCCACCTCTTCAGTGACGGTTTGGTCATGGTAGGATGGCCGATTCCACTGCTGTGGCTGCCAACATTCATACTACTGCTACTGCCACCATTGATTCTACTACTACTCCTTCTGCTGCTACTGAAGTTGTCGTGAACATGAGAAGTTTGAACTCTGTACTGTGTAATATGCGTAGTCTGTGTAATAAGTTCCTAAATTTTCATTTTGAAATATGTTTACAAAACAATTTTCCCGATGTTATTTGTTTGACAGAAACGTGGCTGCACACTGGTTGCCCGAACAGTTTGTTTCTGTGTAAAAACATGTATTCTATCTATAGAAAAGATCGCCCTGATGACCGAAGGGGTGGGGGAGTCGCAATCCTAGTCAAAAATACGATTACGAGCAAGGAGGTGAAACTGCCAGACTTGGGGGGTATGGAGGGGGTTGCTGTAGAAATTGGGAGATTGGGCTCAAAATCTAACTGCATTTACTGTACTCTGTATCGCCCCTCAGTAACTGACGTTAATTGTTTAGCCCCTCTTCAAAACTGCCTTAAATTTTTAATTGAAAAGAAAAAACACGTAATAATTGCCGGAGACCTCAACCTACCGGGAGTAGACTGGGCTATTCCGAGGGCGTGCGGCAACTTTCTGCAAGAATTTTTCATGAACTCGTTTTTCGAACTTGGTTTTTCTCAAAAAGTGCTCCTCCCGACAAGGGGGGATGCTACTCTTGATTTAGTTTTTGAAAGCGTAGCAAATTTAGTGTCTGATGTTAAGATTCAGCCCCCTGTAGCCAACAGTGACCATTGTACTGTAAGTTTTTCTTCGTGTGTGAATATTGTGGAGCGAGCAGATAGTACGTTTGAGTTGTTCAATTGGGATAGGGTTGACTTTGCAGGGATTCTGGTAAAATTGGAAATGGTAAATTGGCCTATTTTGTTCCAAAATTCCCCGACAGTAAATGAGAAATGGGAGGTATTTAAAAAGTTGTGTTTGATGTTGATTGAAGAACACGTTCCTAAAAAGCGAATAAAAAGGGAGGGAAAGCATACATTTCCACGGCATATCAGACGGCTTTTGTATAAAAAAAGAGCTTTGTTCAAAAAATTTAAGCGTACGGGTGGTGAGTTGGATAGAAAGCGGTACCAAAAAGCGGTGGCTGCGTGTGACGACGCTATAGCAAAATTTCACGGTTTGTGTGAATCTAGGTTTCTGACTTAACCTTCCAACAAAAAATCTTTTAACTACGTAAAGCACAAGTTGTCGTCACCCGACTGCGTTTCTGTTCTGACTAAAGGTGATTCGTCCGCAGTAGATGCGTATGACAAGGCAAACTTCTTAAATGATCAGTTTCAGTCTGTATTTGTTCGGGACAACGGGGCGTCTATCACTCCGATGGCAAAGGATTTTGATTTTGAATTTGAAAACGTTAGATTCACACGAAAGGATATTATTGACGCAATTAGCTCAATTAAATTCAAGTCATCGGCTGGTCCTGACAAGTTGCCTTCTCAGTTTCTTAAACTTTTTAAAACTCAGCTGTGTATTCCCTTGCAAATAATATTTCAGCAGTCTTTCGATGAGGGGATTTTGCCGGAAGACTGGTCAGTTGCTCACGTCACACCAATATTTAAGGGCAAAGGGTCCAGAACGGATCCTGTCAATTATCGGCCAGTATCTCTTACTAGTATTTGTTGTAAGGTAATGGAGAAGATTATTAAGAAGTATTTACTTAATCACCTTCTCAGAAATGGTCTGATCTCAAAGCACCAACATGGATTCATGTCAAATCGATCCACTCAAACCCAGCTCTTAGAGTGTTTAAAATTATGGACAGACGCTAGAAATCTTAAATGCGGAGTAAAAGCTCTTTACTTAGACGTAAGCAAAGCCTTTGACTCGGTTTCTCATGTAAAACTTTTAAGTAAAATTGATTCTTTTGGGGTGAAGGGGCGCGCTTTAAATTGGATTCGAGCGTTTTTGAGTGAAAGATATCAGTACGTAAGAGTAAATGATGCTTTGTCGGACAGGGGAGAGGTCTTGAGTGGTGTACCGCAGGGAAGTGTGCTTGGGCCTATTTTATTTGTTATGTATATTAACGATTTACCTGACTCTTTGTCTTTTTGTGACTCCAAAATTTTTGCGGACGACACAAAACTGTCTCTAGCGGGGTCTACGTTAGAAGATTTTGAACATTTTAAATTGGATTGCGCTAATGTCTTCAATTGGGCTACAGAAAATCAGCTGTCCATTGCTCTTACCAAAAGCATGCTTTTTGAGATGGGGGGTCCTTTATTGCAAGACGATCTATCTGTAAATGGTACAAAAATCCCGAAAGTTAGCCTTGTAAAAGACCTCGGTGTTTTTCTCTCCGAAGACCTTAAATTTTCAGTTCATTGTGATAGAATATGTGCTAAGGCCTATCAAAAAATTGCCCTTATTTTTAGAACCTTCTGCTGTAGAGACGCGAAATTCTTAGTGGCTATGTTTAAAACATATGTTAGGCCCATTTTAGAGTTTAATTCGTGTGTTTGGTCGCCCTCTTTGATGGGTGACATAAGGAAAATAGAAACGGTCCAAAGACGGTTTACAAAAAGAATTCCCTCATTAAGAGAACATAATTTCGCTAGCAGGATGAAAGAAACCGGGCTAGAATTTTTAGAACTAAGGAGACTTAGAGCAGATCTAGTCCAAGCTTACAAAATTATTTTTGAGGTAGATAGGGTGGATTCTGCAAATTTCTTTTCTTTTGCTATTGATGCCGGTACCAGAGGAAACTGCTTAAAGTTGAGATCCCATCGTGCCAGACTTGAATGTACTAAAAAGTTTTTCAGTAACCGCATTATCCCTGTATGGAATAGCCTTCCGAGCAGTGTTGTGCAATCCGCGAACGCTTCAATTTTCAAAAATAAGATTGAGAAAATGAATTTTTCAGAGTTTCTTAAATATGACGGTATATAATTTGTAATTCACATGGTTTTGCCCTAGTTAGTATGGCTTGTTTTTGTCGAAAGTTTCGAGTTTCTGTTACATATATTCGTATACATTTTACGCGTTTGTATATATATTATATGTACGTACTGTTTTCTTGTGAAATTAATATGAACTTGCAGGATTTAAAGTGAACTTGCTCTAGGGGATTGAGCGTTGGCTCAAATCCCATTTTGGTCTTTGTGTTATGTTTGCGCATGTCTTGTGCTTCGACCAAAATAAACTGATTGTTGTTGTTGTTGTTGTTGTTGGTTCCCCCCTAACCCCCCCCCCAGAATTTGGACCTCAGAAATTTCGAAAAATGGCCAAAAATGCAATATTTTCTGTAATTTAGCCCTTTTTTCTTCAAAATAATGCTTGTTTTTAACGTTGTAGGCACTAGCGTAGATACGGGGGGGAGCGGCCGCCCTCCCCGAAACAATGGCTTTGGCCCCCTGAAAAATTGGGCAAAAGAAAAATTTTTAATTTTATTCAATTTTATTAGAAGCATACACAAATTATACCTTAATGCTTCAAATTAGCTCAACATTGATGCATTTTCTACACCATTAAAAAATTTTCGCGCCACCGGCGCGAATTTTGGTTATTTAGATTATCAAAATTATTATTTTTTATTAACAAAGCTAACAAATGTTTGTATTTGCTTTGCAGTTTTGCTGTTGTCTGCGTTATTCCCAACATCATCAGCCTGCCTTGGCATAATTGGTTGATTATATCACCAAAATACGCAGTTCTTACGTAATCCTATTCCTAATGGTTTCAGTTTTCGGGCGAGACAGTAAACGTAGAAAATAGCAAATAAAAGTACAAAATGTTGTTAGTCAATTGATAAATCATTTATAAAGAATTAAATGTTTCAATAGCGTTTTATAGCGAAATTTAAAAATTTTCTCAACTGCTGGGGGGCTCGGCCCCCCAGACCCCCCCATTTGGGACTTAAGGTATCGCTTTCAATTGTAACAAGTCGAAACACGAACCAAATAAGACTTTTAAATTAATAGACTAATTGCAGTATATATAATACACCGTGTGCATGTAATCGTTACGCAAAAATAGAAAATTCAACCCCCCCCCTCAAAAGTCCTCGGTCAAAACCGCCCCCCCTGAAAATTTTTTGTACCTACGCTACTGGTTGTAGGCGTTTTTGCACAGTTTTAAAGCGATTTTAAGCCCCAAAACTTGAGAAAAATGTTTCAAAAATTGACCATTTTTCGGCCAAAATTAGCTAAATTTTTGTGTCCAAAATCGTTGGGGGGGGTAGCCGAAAGTCGGGGGAGGGTAAGTCAAAAAATCTGGGGGGTAAAGTCGGTCGAAAATTTTGGGGGGGAGACACCCCAAAGGAAACTATGCCCCCCCCCAGTTAGGGGCCCCCCAAAAATTTCTTGGGGGGGTGGAAAAATGGCTGGGGGGAGGGGTTACCCCCCGCTTCAATTACACCTATGCCCAATGTGGGGGGTCGTGGGGGATTTGGGGGGTCTAAAAAGGGGGCCCAAAATTCCTGGGGAGGGCTCCCCCAACCCAAATCCCCGTTACACCTATGGAAGACACCCTGTGTAATAGAGGTATACGTTTGAATACCGCTTAATTGTATTGAGGTCAGGAAAACAAAAACCATAAAGACACCAACATTTGGACTCTCCAGAACTATATACCCTATTGAGCAATCCTTATAGAAATATAAATTATTTTCTTATCAATGGGAAGTGGAAAGGAAACAATCACACTGGGAAAGGCACGCATAAGGTAGGTGAAAGGTAGCCCACCCCAGCCCTTTTTCAACCGTCCTGGAGCCCGTTGCATAAAACTTATTACTAATAAAATATTAGTGGTTAGTTGATTAGCGTAGCAGTTTTACTGTTAATAACTGTAGTTAGGAACGGGCAAGAGATATATTTTATACGTCGTTTTATAGCTTCTGAAATGCTCTAACAAACTATGCATTCAAAATTCGTATGCAATGAATGTCTGTCTGGGCTAAGTTAGCAGAATAATCCAAAAATTCACGATTTTGTAGATATATATTTGTGATCAAAATGATTGAGTAGGCAGACACTTCTGAAATTCTTAGCAAATTTTAGATTAGTCACATCACTGCCTACAAAATAATACCGAAGACAACAAAATCTGTTGATTCTATCAATAGTTTTGGTCATTTTTACTGCTACACTAATCAGCTAATCACTAATAATTTATTAGTAATAAGTTTTATGCAACGGTCCCCTGGGGACGGGAGTTGCGAAAAACGGCCAAAACATATAGCCATGGGGGGAAAACCCACATTTTCGGATTTGGGCTGGAACTTTTCTATTATAAGGGTTATCTGAGAACTTTATATACCATCGTACTTGGCGTACTTAGATCTATCTTTTAAGGGGGCGCTTGCATTATCGGGAACGGTTCTCCTGAGTTTATTTTCCAACGAATTTATTTCAAACCTTCAGCATAGGTAGCTGGTGCTAAATGCTAGCAATATGTAGAATTTGAATAATCCAGTGCTTGGCTTGCGACTTACACAAGAGGGATAAGCTGGAATTTTCAAAACGCTGTCACTCATTAACGGCTGAATGAAATTAGCTCAAATTTGGCACAAATGCGTAAATGAACATAACGCAGGGGCAATTTTTTCAGTTTTTCGATTTATGCAGTTTTGAGTATTTTATGAATATTCGAAAACTTTGAAAGTCAATATCTCACGGAATATACGATTTAAACAAAAACTAAAAAAAATGCCCCTGCGTACCCGTCAAATAAACGCGCATGCAAAATTTGAGCAGTTTGGTAGCAACATTTATGAGAAAATCAAATTGAAAAATTTCGCACTAATGGCGCACTAATGGCGCATGAATTTTTTCTAAATTTTTGACCAAAAAATTTTTTACCCCCCCCAAATTCGATTTTTCCGGACCCCACCCCACCTCAAAACGGCTGACCCCACCCACCCTAATTTCGGCTACCCCCTCCCCCAACGATTTCTCAAGGTACACCTATGGTGGGGGGTTGGGGGGTCTGGCCTCTCCGTGGGGGGGGTCTCACACACAGGGGGTTTTAATTTTTAACTCGAAAACTTGATTGCCAACAGGTTTCTGTGTCCAGAATAAGGTCAATGTTGAGTCAGAAGGTCCATAAAACCGTTATAAACGTATATATATTTCTCGCGATAATATATAGACACTTTAAACTAAACATTTGCACTTTTTTGAAAAATTTTGCAAAATTTACCCTAAAAATAACCAAATTTTGGGCAATTTTCGCGCCTTCGGCGCGACTAAATAGTTTCCCTGGAACTTAAGGTCTCGGGGGAAGGATTTTGGGATTTTTTTGGTGGTCGACCCCCGAAATGTGGTGGGGGTTCCCCCATAGGTGTGGCTGGGCAAAAAATCTGGGGGGGGGGGTTCCGACGGAGGGTGGGGGGGGGGTCCGCCCGATTTCCCAAAAAACCACTAAATTTTCGATTTTTTTGCCATTTTTGGCCACTTTTTGGCCAAAAATCGGGGGGGGCCTAGCTAAAGTCTGAAAAATCTGGGGGGGGGGGGGCGCGAAAATTTTTGAATTTGGTGGGGGGGTCCCTCCCCCCCCCCCCCCCCCTAACACATCTATGGGTTCCCCCCTAACCCCCCCCAGAATTTGGACCTCAGAAATTTCGAAAAATGGCCAAGAATGCAATATTTTCTGTAATTTAGCCCTTTTTTCTTCAAAATAATGCTTGTTTTTAACGTTGTAGGCACTAGCGTAGATACGGGGGGGGGTGGGGGGGCGGCCGCCCTCCCCGAAACAATGGCTTTGGCCCCCCTGAAAAATTGGGCAAAAGAAAAATTTTTAATTTTATTCAATTTTATTAGAAGCATACACAAATTATACCTTAATGCTTCAAATTAGCTCAACATTGATGCATTTTCTACACCATTAAAAAATTTTCGCGCCACCGGCGCGAATTTTGGTTATTTAGATTATCAAAATTATTATTTTTTATTAACAAAGCTAACAAATGTTTGTATTTGCTTTGCAGTTTTGCTGTTGCCTGCGTTATTCCCAACATCATCAGCCTGCCTTGGCATAATTGGTTGATTATATCACCAAAATACGCAGTTCTTACGTAATCCTATTCCTAATGGTTTCAGTTTTCGGGCGAGACAGTAAACGTAGAAAATAGCAAATAAAAGTACAAAATGTTGTTAGTCAATTGATAAATCATTTATAAAGAATTAAATGTTTCAATAGCGTTTTATAGCGAAATTTAAAAATTTTCTCAACTGCTGGGGGGCTCACCCCCAGACCCCCCCAGTTGGGACTTAAGGTAGCGCTTTCAATTGTAACAAGTCGAAACACGAACCAAATAAGACTTTTAAATTAATAGACTAATTGCAGTATATATAATACACCGTGTGCATGTAATCGTTACGCAAAAATAGAAAATTCAACCCCCCCCCCCTCAAAAGTCCTCGGTCAAAACCGCCCCCCCCTGAAAATTTTTTGTACCTACGCTACTGGTTGTAGGCGTTTTTGCACAGTTTTAAAGCGATTTTAAGCCCCAAAACTTGAAAAAATGTTTCAAAAATTGACCATTTTTCGGCCAAAATTAGCTAAATTTTTGTGTCCAAAATCGTTGGGGGGGGGGGTAGCCGAAAGTCGGGGGAGGGTAAGTCAAAAAATCTGGGGGGTAAAGTCGGTCGAAAATTTTGGGGGGGAGACACCCCAAAGGAAACTATGCCACCCCCCAGTTAGGGGCCCCCCAAAAATTTCATGGGGGGGGGGGTGGAAAAATGGCTGGGGGGAGGGGTTACCCCCCCCCTTCAATTACACCTATGCCCAATGTGGGGGGTCGTGGGGGATTTGGGGGGTCTAAAAAGGGGGGCCCAAAATTCCGGGGGAGGGCTCCCCCAACCCAAATCCCCGTTACACCTATGGAAGACACCCTGTGTAATAGAGGTATACGTTTGAATACCGCTTAATTGTATTGAGGTCAGGAAAACAAAAACCATAAAGACACCAACATTTGGACTCTCCAGAACTGTATACCCTATTGAGCAATCCTTATAGAAATATAAATTATTTTCTTATCAATGGGAAGTGGAAAGGAAACAATCACACTGGGAAAGGCACGCATAAGGTAGGTGAAAGGTAGCCCACCCCAGCCCTTTTTCAACCGTCCTGGAGCCCGTTGCATAAAACTTATTACTAATAAAATATTAGTGGTTAGTTGATTAGCGTAGCAGTTTTACTGTTAATAACTGTAGTTAGGAACGGGCAAGAGATATATTTTATACGTCGTTTTATAGCTTCTGAAATGCTCTAACAAACTATGCATTCAAAATTCGTATGCAATGAATGTCTGTCTGGGCTAAGCTAGCAGAATAATCCAAAAATTCACGATTTTGTAGATATATATTTGTGATCAAAATGATTGAGTAGGCAGACACTTCTGAAATTCTTAGCAAATTTTAGATTAGTCACATCACTGCCTACAAAATAATACCGAAGACAACAAAATCTGTTGATTCTATCAATAGTTTTGGTCATTTTTACTGCTACACTAATCAGCTAATCACTAATAATTTATTAGTAATAAGTTTTATGCAACGAAAAATAGTTTTTTGTCCCTGGGGACGGGAGTTGCGAAAAACGGCCAAAACATATAGCCATGGGGGGAAAAACCCGCATTTTCGGATTTGGGCTGGAACTTTTTTATTATAAGGGTTATCTGAGAACTTTATATACCATCGTACTTGGCGTACTTAGATCTATCTTTTAAGGGGGCGCTTGCATTATCGGGAACGGTTCTCCTGAGTTTATTTTCCAACGAATTTATTTCAAACCTTCAGCATAGGTAGCTGGTGCTAAATGCTAGCAATATGTAGAATTTGAATAATCCAGTGCTTGGCTTGCGACTTACACAAGAGGGATAAGCTGGAATTTTCAAAACGCTGTCACTCATTAACGGCTGAATGAAATTAGCTCAAATTTGGCACAAATGCGTAAATGAACATAACGCAGGGGCAATTTTTTCAGTTTTTCGATTTATGCAGTTTTGAGTATTTTATGAATATTCGAAAACTTTGAAAGTCAATATCTCACGGAATATACGATTTAAACAAAAACTAAAAAAATTGCCCCTGCGTACCCGTCAAATAAACGCGCATGCAAAATTTGAGCAGTTTGGTAGCAACATTTATGAGAAAATCAAATTGAAAAATTTCGCACTAATGGCGCACTAATGGCGCATGAATTTTTTCTAAATTTTTGACCAAAAAATTTTTTACCCCCCCCCCAAATTCGATTTTTCCGGACCCCACCCCACCTCAAAACGGCTGACCCCACCCACCCTAATTTCGGCTACCCCCTCCCCCAACGATTTCTCAAGGTACACCTATGGTGGGGGGTTGGGGGGTCTGGCCTCTCCGTGGGGAGCAGTTTGGTAGCAACATTTATGAGAAAATCAAATTGAAAAATTTCGCATTAATGGCTTCAGGTTTTCGCAAATATTATGCTTTTAATAAGTCGCATAGTGTATTTCATGAAATAATAAACAAATCCAACACAAAAGCAACGTGAAAAGCCCTGCAGAATTCATTTCCGAACGATAGGTTTTTACATTGGCATTCGCTTTAAGAATGGTAAACGTAACTTTGTCAAATATTCAACCGCCTGTAACTTTTGATTGCAACCACGTACAATAGAGATACGCACATCGTTGTAACGGGCTTTTTATGCTCTTTAACCTAGTGCATTCGAAGTTGTCGTTTGCAGCTATAATAAAATTTCGACATTTTAAGCCATGCCGGTAGCTAGCCAAGCACGTGGTCTCCGTTGCCGAAATTTTGTCAAAAGATGCCCCGCCAACCAAAGTAAGTTTAGTTGGGATTTCTTCAAAATTGAGCTATCGGTCTAAATTTTATATCTATAATCCCGATAATGCAAGCGCCACCTTAAGCCCATTTGCACTTCTCTAAGTTGTACCGTTAGAGCGGTATAATGCAAAAAGTAGCGGGGGAAAAACCCATGGGGGAAAAAACCCAAATGGGAGGAAATAAACCCACCCCTCACAGGTCTTAAAAATTGTTCTATCGCAATTCTGACACTTCCAGTGTAAAATTCAACCCTTTTTTAGTTAGTATGAACCAAAAAACCCGATCTAAGTAGCTTTTTTGAGATCTCATGTGCCGTTGAAAATGCTGCATCAACTGCAGGTTTCATAAAGTTTAACACATAAACATAGGGCAATTTTTGAAAAATGCTAAAAATGATGTAATTTGATAAAACTTATTATTCTATCGTGTAGAGAATTTTCCGCGAAAATGCCACAAAAATAGCAGCTTGCACTTGAAACCGGATTCTACAGGTTCCTGATTCAGCACTAATTTCTGGATGGTTGAACCAAAAAGTAGTTGTCATTTTCAAAATGTCATAAAATAAGCAGGAGTGAACCAAATGACTTGATCTTTGCGGACATAGGTTAGAAAGAGTCGCGCTTCCTGCTGCTATGTTTTGGAGCTCATATCTCCAACCCATGACCCAGGAGGCAGGTGGTTTTTTTCCCCCCAAAAAGGGGGTGGGTTTTTTTCAAACCATGGCTATAGGTGTATATACCACCTGTTTGGGTTGGGGGGGGAGTAGAAGGTCCAAATTTGGCTCGGGGGACCCCACTAAAATCCGAAATTTGGGGGGGAGGACCCCCCTAAACTGTACCCAAGTTTTTTTAGCTAAAAATACTCCTTTTTCGATGTACAGTCCATTATAAATACTCAAAAGCTTCTGTCAATAGTTTTCGTATGCGAAAATAGGGCTTGAAAATTGACAAATTTGTACTAAAATATGCCTAAATTAGCCCAGATTGTGGTTTATAATTGCGTATATTACCTTTTAATTGCTATAAATAACCATCTTTAGCTGTTTATATTTGATTTACAGCAATTTTTTCGAATTTGTTTCGAAAATTTTCAGAAATTGCAAAAAACTTTTTTAAGAATTGCGCATTTTTTACTTGGTTTGGACCCAATTTTAGGGGGGGGTTTGAGCTCGGCTTGGGGGGGGGAGTAGTTGAGGGAAGGTAGGGGGGGGAGGGGGTCTGGCGTCCCCGTAGGGGGGTCTCACAGGGGGTAAACTGTAGCCTGGTTCACCTATAGGCCAAAACTAGGGTATTTTAGGGTAAATATTGCAAAATTTTTCAAAAAGTTCCGATTTCTGTCTTAAAGTGTTTACGTATTATATATATATATATATATATATATATATATATAGCGCGGCGGGAAAAAACCCCAAATTTTAGAATTTTGGCTGTAACTTTTTTATTAAGCGACAAATCGAAAATCTAACGATAACTGCCATGAGGCCTTGCGAAGAGCTTCAAAATGAGCCATAAAACGTCTCTCTAGCGCTTACCGTTGGTGAGAAATTTTCGACCAAACCGATGGGAAAAAACCCAATGCGGAAAAAACCCATGGGCGGGAAAAACTCCCAGCCGAATTTTTTGCTGCAAGCACGCCAGAACAGTTTTGACTATACCATTCGAAAGAGCGGGTCATTTTTAGTTCATCTGAATCATAAAATACCAATATTTTTGCAAAAAAATCATGTCAAATTGACTATTCAAAATTTCGTATGTTTAACACGTATCATAGGGGTCGCGGCAGCGACCCCTATAATATGTGTCAAAAGTCCCTACCCCCACCCTACCACAGCACTCTACAGCCACTTTGAGCATGCAATTCTATGACAAAAGTTGTTCAGCTCACTTAGGGCTTTCATTTGGTACCAAATTTGACCACTTTTGAAAAATTTTATTTTTGACCCAAAATCACCTAAGTCCCCACCCCACCCTACCACAGCACTCTACAGCCACTTTGAGCATGCAATTCTATGACAAAAGTTGTTCAGCTCACTTAGGGCTTTCACTTGATTCCAAATTTGACCACTTTTGAATAATTTTATTTTTGACCACTTGACCCCCTACCCGATTTACCCTTCAAACGGCAAAGTGGAGCCAGTCCAGCAAAATGGGTGGGTCGGACGGCAAAACGGACTCCGGGAATGAGCTGGGCGCACCAGAAAACCTCTATGGACAAAGTTTTGAGAGGCAATGCACAGTCCTATATGGTGTTCTTGTAAGTCGGTACCGACTTGACCCTCCCGACAGCAAAGTGGAACCAGCCCAGCAAAATGGGTGGGTCGGACGGCAAAACGGACACCGGAAATGAGCTGGGCGCACCAGAAAACCCCTATGGACAAAGTTTTGAGAGGCTATGCACAGTCCTATATGGTGTTCTTGGAAGTCGGTACCGACTTGACCCTCCCGACAGCAAAGTGGAACCAGCCCAGCAATATGGGTGGGTCCGACGGCAAAACTGCTTACGGGAATCAATTCGCCGTGCCAGAAAACCTTTGTATGAAAGAATTGAGCTTTCTAAGTTGAATACACAGCGAGAAATTTCGATTTTTCATTTTTCGAATTTTCACCATTTTTGACTGGCCACTGTGGTCGCATGGGAAGTGATAGAGAAACGAACCTTAGCTATTTAGTTAGTTCAATAGGTGGTTGGTTGGTTGGTTCAATGGTTGTAGTTGGTTCAATAGATCGGCTAGAGCTCCGCCAATCCGTTTTCTGAGGTCTTGCCGTAAACCGCGGCAAAACTGGGCACCGAGCTTCTTTTCCCTCTCGAGAGGCATCTCGAGTGGAAAAGCTTTAGCCGCGAGTAGTTGCAATGCCGCGACAAAATCGTGTGCTCACTCGTTAGGTTGTTGCTGCTTCCTGTAGAACTGTTCTGCATACTGTTCTACGGTAGTAGGAAGCGGTTCGTACAACTGACGGAGCACCACGATAAATTCTTCGTAGGTGGAAGGCGGTTGTGGACTCAGTGCCTCCTTCACGTTATCGTCCACTATGGTCCACAATAACCGGTGCCAGAGCTCGCTTGGAACTTGATGCATATTGGCCGTTGCCACGAAGTTATTTAGCCAACTCATGAATTTAATCGTGCTTTGAGATCCCTGAAAAAGCTTCATGCCCTTAAAGCCTTTCAAATATTCACCCAATTGCCGGGTGAGGTCAAACTGGTTAGGTTTGGCCAATGCCACAGCATTGTGGGAACCGGTCGTTTGGGGGGCAGGAACCTCTTTCCGAGGTTCTTGCCTGCGGGCCACAGGCCAACGACGACCGATGGGGGGAGAAGCTGAATTCTCCGACGGTGCTTGTTCGATTTTGAGGGGAGACCGACCGCCCGGTCGTCTAAGTTCAGCCTCTGCTTCAGCCCTAGTTGGCACCGACCTAGCCCTAGGTCGTGACGGCCAATACACAGGGTGCTGTGGAAAAGGCAGATTAGCCAACCCGGCTTCATCTGCATGAGGCTGCTCTGGCTGAGCCCCATATTGTTGGAATGGTGGAGGTCCCGCACCCGGATCCTCCCTTTCAGAGGGCCATAGGCTGAGCAAGTCGGCGCACAATTCCGGGTAGTACTCGTCGAGTGCTCCCCATGTGACGTTCGGCAAGTCAGCCAGCCCCTGAGTAATGAGGGACCGGCATACCTGGTATTCCGCCGGTGACATAGTCCTAGTTTGTGGGACTCTGACTAGGCGGGCCAGTGGATTGACCCATGGTACCACCTTATTATCCGGTGGTGGTATGGGGTCAGTGCCCACATCCACCATTTCCTTAGCCTGAAGAGATTCCTTCGGCTCTGGTTTAGACGGTGGTCTGACAGGGCCGCCAGGTGGGGGAGTCAGCTGTAGATGAGCTGAGCTCCGGCAGGAGACGGTTTAGGCTCCTGCTGTGGAGGTGGGTCCCTGCTAGCTCCTAGCTGGGTACCTTCTTCGTCGTCCCACACGTAAGGCTCGTCAGAGCCCGGCCTATCAGGCTGATTCTGGTCCCGAATCAGCGGAGCTGGGTCCGGTTCTGAATTACGCCAGCGGGTTTGGGGCCCAGCAGGAAGTCCGGCCTGGCCAGACCTACCGGGCAGGCCGTATGCGCACAACCGCAAGGCCGACACCAGATCCGGTGTAATGCCAGGAATTGGGCCCTGTGCCGATTCCGGCACGGGAGGGGGCACATACGACCTAGGTGGAGGGTAAAACTGCCCTCTGGCGAAGACACGCGGAGACCGCCCCGGGTTTTCAGAGCCAGGCGGGTTGGCCACTGCCCCCGCTTGAGGTGCAGATTCCTCTATGACCGAGGAATCCGCCGGATCAAGTACCTAAATAAAAGAAACAGTAAAATACCTAGTGGGCCTGGATTTTTCTAATTCAGATAAATCGAAAATATTTTCCTTGGTTCCGGAAAATATTTTCCCCACAAAATACACAAAACGTACGTAAAATTTATGAAAATTGGCGAGGTGGAGGCCGAAACTGGCAGCCTATTGTAAAGTTTTGGCCCCCAGGACTAGATGTTGGGCGACCAAACTACTTTACGGGGGTGCTGTGCGCTGACGGCTGGATACGCAACCTGGACTGGAGATAGCTCCAGGCCAACGTCGACAAGCCGCGCCAATTAGAACACCAGAAAATCCGTGAAACCTAACTCACTCCCACTAAGTTACCCCGAAACCTAAACCCTAAAGTCCCTACTTAGCGAACTAAAACACGCTAAACCTAGCTAGAATACAATAGGCCAAGTGGCCGTGTTACAATATTTATTATAGAAACTGGAGGGGGGGTTATACAGTTGACAAAAAACCGTTACACTTACAGTTGGAGTCCAAGAGAAGACATAGAAGAGATATTGGCAGGAAAATAGACCATAAAATATAGCATATAAAATACCAGATGCCCCGATAGCAGATATTTGGGTGTCCCCCACCCAACCTATCACCAGATTGGGAGGCCTTTTACTCGCCTACCCTGACTTTCAAAGGCACGAAGGGAGTGAAGTGGTACTGAAGTGGTACCTTGCAAGAATCCGTGAGCAAAAGGGACTATCACCTGCAGCTGTCAAGCTTCTCAAAACTAGAACAGTTTCATTTTTAAAATCGTTGTTCGTACATGAAAACAATTTAGCAGAAAAAGGAAATTACTGGTTTAGAGCACCGAATTCAATTTACCAAATCTAATTTTACAAAAGCATACAATGATATGTCTAAAAGCAAAATATATTTGATAGCAGTAGTGGCTCAGTGAACAGTTCAGTCGCAAAATTCGTTATTTCGACTAGATTGAAAGCTGCCACAATCGGTGTTTTCGAAAACCCTTGAGCAATTTCGAATAGATAAATTAGTATAAGTTGCCAAGAGTGCAGGTTTTGGAAAATATCTGTTTATTCAAAGTTAAGTTCAAGACAAGATTTTTCCGCTTTTGTTTCCACTTTCATCCCATATAACATTTAATTGATTTAATTTAATTTAATTTAATTTAATTAGATTTAAAGTTCATTGCTACAACCGGATATTTAGGCGAAAAGTGACTGCAGCAGCGTCGTATTAACTTTGTTATAACATCGACTTTTCGACAACTAGGTGGCGGTCAAGAACTGTTAACAAAATTCACATTCATGCGGAGACACATTTTCCTGGTCTGTGTAATGAAGTTAGTGAGATCTGAATCTCGATCCTCTTTAAACTCGATCACACGGAAGGTCAGCATATCCACTTATCGAAGCAGACTTAGGCACCGGATCTCCGAAAGGTGGTGTTCCAAAATCAGAGATTCCCTGCAGCCAACCTTTGTAGGGGACTTCTTTGTGAGTTCGTTTGTGGCACCGGGCTCCAGCAGATCAGCAAGAGGGGTCAGCACTTGCTTTGACTGGATCGCTGGATTGGTGATGAGACTTCCAATTTCTGACCAGAACTTACCTTGATTGGTCCTGATCTGATCCTTAGGCTGTGAATTCCTTGTGTGGCTAACGCGCCTGGCTTTCAGAGACAATCGCGCTTCTATTAAACTCTGAGACTCTAAGTCTGACACACCAAATATTTATTAAAATTAGTTAAATTATTAATTAATTAATTAAAAAAATTAAAAAAATTTTAAGCGAAATGACAATGACAATACAACAAGCGTTATTACCAGGGGTCGTTACAAGCTGTGCAAAACAAATACAGTTACAGGTCAGTACAGTGTTCAATTTACTGTACCAGAGTTGCCAGTTACCGTCTTTAGTTTATTATTAATATTATCCTAATTTAGGATAATATTACCCAATTTATGTATATTTTAGGGACAAGGTTCAGTGGTACCTCTTCTTCCTCCTTTTCTCAAACTCTGTCTCTATTACCTAACTATTACACTGTCTCCAACCCTCTGCTAAGTAATACCTATATGCTTTCTTGTGCGCCTATATGCTTGTGCTGTGCGACTCTTTATCCGTCCTTACAACAACGGATCACCAAACTACAAAGCAATAAAACTACAAATCAGCAAATATTAATGAAGTTAAACTTGGGATCGGGCTGTGGGTGAGTCCCCGAATGTTGGACACTGCTTTCCCGAAGGTCCGCTCCAACACCTAGACAGGGTTACTGTACGGAAGTGTCTTTTGAGGAAACAGATAGAAAAAGGGGGGATTTCCTGGTGCTGTCTTACTTATTCCTAGTTAATGGAAATTAACACAACTACAAAGTTCAATGAATCTGCCGGCTTCTTCTTCTTCGCGGGTTGGGAAAGGCTGTTAAGCCAGAGACACGGGAGAAACGCCTCCCGACATGAAATTGATGACGAAAACGGTCGAATTCATGATATGGTTGAAAAGAGAAATAGTGTTTAGATTTTTACCAAGAATTAGGTTTTAGTTTAGCGGTTTCAGGTTTAGCCTCCCACTTTGATCAGGCGGTGCTACGCTCGCTGTCTCTGTCTTAATCCACTACTCGGCAATACAGGCCGTCTATGTACCTTCCAAAATTGACTGACTCCGATTGACTGACTGACTGACTGAAACGACTGATCCGGACTTCTGCGGTCCACCAATAAGCAACCTGATTATGACTATCTGAGAGACACAAGACTGAGATCCACGGGCAGTTCAGATTTGGATAGAGCAGCGTAGCCTAGTCTCCGCACCTGAATCAAATGGGTTAAAACCCATTAGTACAAAATTATGGTGCGGGAATCGAACCCAGCAACCTTTACTCGTTCTCTCGCTTTCCGAGCCCAAAATGTGCATTTTGGGCCCCATTTGAACTTGTAAGTTGACGAAATGACTCAAAATCATTGGTTATTGCCTTTCTGACAATATTAACCGTTTCTAGTAATTTCTGGTCATCAATTGAGCCTTCGCGGCCATTTTTAGCTTGTATTTTGCAGAACTTGGCAGAACTTGAATTGCTTCAATTGCTAAACACTTATAATGATTGCCTTAACCGATGCCTACCTACTTATGTTGTGCCTACCGATGCCTATTTGTGCAAAAATGCAAAACTCACTCACTCACTGTCTCAGCAGCCATTCAACGCAATCCCTACTTACCGACCTACCGACCTACCGAACTAATTCTACTTCTAAATCTACCTCCCACCTATCCTAGTGCCCTAACAGGGGACGTACCGAACCGCTATTCGATCCGGCTCTGGCAACCCCAGCAGCCGGCCGAGTGGAAGTCGCACGTACAACCACCCTTTCACACGAGCACATGTCAGTACTCGTGCAAAACCAGCATATAAATTAGCAAAACTTTGATGAACACGTATTTGGACAAAAGTTACATATTCTTTGTAGAGCTTGAAAAACTGAACATTTTTTACGCTTACAGTACCGAAAAATATTCAGTAGTTAGTGAGAGAAACTTAATTGAAATTAGTTAATACCTGCGCAGATTGCGTTCTGCGCAGGCTTAACACTCCCGTGTTAACGTTAACTTGTTTGTGTTAATTAGTTAATGAAAATTAATTGGGGTAAAAGTTATTTATTTTTACATTTATTTCAAAATAACTAACATTAAACAATAGCAGAAAGAGGAAAATGTAAGAGAGGTAAGGTAGTAGTAGATTGGTGGTAAAAGAGGAGTCAGGTAACAGAAGCAGAAGCGGCAATTAACTGAGTGTCTGATGCGTGTAGATAGTGCCGAGTAACTGTTTCGGGCCGAGTCCAACGACCATATTGCATGATGACGTGAAGAGGATGGCCTGCATCTGCAGCGGCAGTGGTGGCACCCTTGCGAAAAGAGTGGAAAGAGATATGAGGATCTAAGTGGAGGGTTTGAAGCAAATTACGGAGTTATAGGTATATGATCGGGCTGAGTTATAGGTCATAGGTAAAGTAGTAAGAAAAGAGCCACGCATGCTGGGAAAAAACATAGCGGGTAGGGGCTAACGACGCTAACGGTAAGAGGGTGCGATATCGTTGATAGAGCGGAGCGGGAGACGTCGGAAGGTTACCCCGGGGCACTTTGACGACGGTTTGGTGAAATTGCTTCGTTTTTGAAGTAACAAGGTTCACTTCGAGGACGGAATCGGCGATACGTATATGCTGAGGCTGCAAAGTCAAGAGTTCGCTAATGCGAAAAGCCCCAGCGAAAAGCAAGGATAGGAGGAATGCGAAACGAAGAGACGCTAACGAGCCATCGGCGGATAAGTAATCAAGCATGAGATGTAGCTGTGGTTTAGAGACAATGGATGTACGAGGCAGGGATGGTTTCGCTGAGCGTTTGCAAGCCTCCAATGCCAATTTGGTTAAAGGATTGTCCGTTGGAGAGGATAGATGAGTAATGTGGTGGGCCCAGCTAATGGCGCTCCAGGCAGTAGTGCTAGTAGAAAGAGAATGCGAGGTGTGACTCAGGTATTGAAAATAGAGGATGGCAGTTAGAGGGGAACAAGGGGGCCACTCGAGACGACGAGAGCAAGCCCATTCAAAGAATTTGCGCAGAGCAGAAAGATACTGAGAGGTAGTAGAGCTGGCCTTGGCTTGAAGCAGGAAAGGAAATACAGAACGCGGCACGGATGAGGAGAAAGAGGAAGTGAAGACATCAGTCAGTTCTGCAACAGATAAAAAAGGAAGAAAGGAGAGAAAAATAGAAGAAAAAACGGGGAGGGAATGGGGGGGGGGTTTGCGGCTATTCCAGAGAGGTTAAAGCTGAGCGAAATTGGACCGGAAAAATAATGAACCACCAGTCTAAGGACAAATAATGAACCACCACCAGAAAAAATACAGGAGCCTTGAAAGGATTATGGGTATAAAGCTTTGTATTCCTGTAAGAGCGGCCAAAAGGGGGAAGAATACCTAACTGGTACCACCAGAGTACCGATAGCCCCTTACTCGCGCGGAGGTGCTTGAGAGTACGCGGGAATAGAGCGATGGGGGTTATTTTCACCTGACCAGGAGACGGCGAAAGCGTCGACTTGTTCGGTGCCCGGATACCACAACTTACTATTAAAACGCGGTAAGTGGCTATTAGAAGGGCTAGCAAAGCGGTCAATAGTATAAGGTCCCCAATGAGTATTAAGAGTATCAAAAACAAAATTCGTAACAGTCCAGTTATCAGAGTCGGAAACACGACTGAAAAAATCTGCTACAGAATTATGGGTTCGGGGTATCCAGTCCACTTCAAGACGGATAGAATTTCGCAAAGTAAGTAAGTATATACGTAAGGCAACAGCCTGAAGGTGTGGCTTACTACTGCCTTTTCGAATAATCGAGCAGACAGAAAAATTATCAGTATAAAATTTCACTGGTTTATCGGCCAGCTGAGAAGTGAAAGAACATAGACCGAGTTCAATGGCACGAAGTTCACGAAAAGTGTACAGTACCGAAAAATATTCAGTAGTTAGTGAGAAAAACTTAATTGAAATTAGTTAATACCTGCGCAGATTGCGTTCTGCGCAGGCTTAACACTCCCGTGTTAACGTTAACTTGTTTGTGTTAATTAGTTAATGAAAATTAATTGGGGTAAAAGTTATATCATTTTGTAGAGTTCGAAGAACTGAACATTTTCCTTTTTGAAACAGCTCAAACCGTCCAGGTGTTAACGAGAAAATTACGATTAAAGTTTACCTCCACATATGCGTAATTTGTACATATAGTGCATTAGTTCAATGCACACGTGCTGGGTTGCCAAATTGCTTACCTATATAGGCTGGCTTGAACTTGTTCTAATCGTAACCCGTGTAGTTCACTGGATGAGTACTGGACTTCTAATCCGGAGGACCTGAGTTCGAATCTCAGCACGGGCCTATTTCTTTTCTTTTAGTTTGGCTCATCTTTTGGCCTTTGACATTGGAGGTTAAAACTGTCAGAATGTAAGCGATTACAGTTGCAACCGTGAGCACATGATAATTTTAAGCAGGGCAGCTAGTACACCTGTCCTAACTAGGCCTAGCTATACTGATTAATCATTTCCCAGTTAGCATAAACTCCAGCTAATTAATACAGTAAAACTGCGAACGCTTTCTTAACTAGAACCAAATAGACTACTAGTCCGCTAATCGGATGTCTGACACACAACACTAAACATTGTTTAATTTCGTATTAGTTTAAACATTTCCTTGTTATAATCCTGATTCGGCTATTTCTGGATTCCATGAGTGCGGCTCATCCCTCCCCTAATCGCAAGGCAACCTACACGAATGACCGGGAACCCAACAGATTTGGCAGACCTAATTCGGGGTCCCCGTGACCCTAGGTTGCGAAACCTACCTTAAGTCGCTGAAGGTACCAACACTTTTATGCAGATTCATACGATTTTCACTCCAAAATTAACATTTTCCCAGCAGTTATACAGCTACCCAACAATTACTACAGAACTTAAATTCTTTATGTTTGGGCCCAAATTGCTACTCAATTTGGCCCCTTTTCCTGCGTAATATCTGAACATTTTACTCATTCATTCTGGCAGTCCCAATACCCTTATCAGACAAAGGGGGTTTACATGGTAAGCCCTCATTCACACTCACAAGTACCCAATTTTGGTCTACAATTTACACTCCAGAAAAGGGGCTACTCTTGGAACCTCACAACTCGAGAGGAATTTGCCCAAGGAGCCGCTTACGTAAATTTGGGGGGTCACATTCACACAATGACTATCACAATCACACCAATGACTACACAAACAATCACACATATAATACAAATCTTAAGATTCCCCTATCTACACCTACCTATTCTTTGTATGCACATTTTGGTCCTAATCTGAAATAAGTTTGGCCTCTATCTTTGGTTTAAAACTCATGGCTTTGTAAATTTGACAAAAAATTGCGAACTTTGAAACTTTGGTAATTTTATTGGAAAGCTGAACGAGTAATAATTGCTTGGCAATTATTAGGAAAGAACAACAACAGACATATTCCGCTAAGGACAGCTTCATTTTATTAAATTAACTTTGGGGAAGCCGCCCATTCCCCCTGAACAGCTAGATAATTAATAGTTAAAACGATTCAGATTTTTTAGTTCCCAACACTTTTAGTTGCCGACCTACACAAGACAACAATTCATAATTACAGACAATATTTTTGGCTTCAGTAGTGCCTATTTTTGCGATTACGGCCGGCAATTTCTAATTGCCGGCTGTGGGGAAAATTATTCCCTAAACCTAACTCAGTTCTGATTTGAGGTCGTAACAAAGGGACCTCCTAACTCACTCAGGGGTGGGTCCCCACTTAAAATCCCAGTTCATTAGCAAAACCCCGAAAAATAGAAAAAAGGAAAAAACATTGGGCATAAAGCCCCTGCAAAAATAAAAGGCCAATTAGGCCGTGGCTTGGTTAAACGAGGTCAGTTTTAAATCAAGGGCCGAAGGCAACAAGATTAACGAGGAAAAAAATTATGACCCTCCAACTGACCCCCTTTTTGATGGATTTCCCAAGCTGAATTTTGGGAAACTTTGCAGACTTTTTGGCCAACACATAAAGGTAACCAAAGGGGAAATTTCCTGCTTTATAAATTAAATTTCATGAATCAAAAAACTAAAATGTATAAAAAAAGCAGGCCTCTCGGGGCCGATTATAGAATACTAACTATCAAGTGCCAATTTGGCCGTGTTATTTAGTAATATTTATGTTTTATTATTTTTAGGCGCTTCCTTGTCTCCAAGCCCCTTTCTTTCCTTTTGGGCGTGACCATTAGGCCGTGGACAAGGGAAGCCGCCCGTTAATCCTAGCGGCAATTGGTCTCCCTCACTGAAACTCCGTGTTTCCAGCAAATGGACCAAGAGGGCAATTATTGCGTAAAAAATGTGCATACAAGAAACTACGTAATTTTGTAAAAAATAAAAACTAAATATTATTGTTCTACGTACTTAACTACCTAAGATAACTAATTTTCATTTCATTCTAATTATTTAGGAAGGAGTTAAGCCCCCTCCGACCCTATTTTCACACCTAAGGTGTGTACTAAGTCTTCTCTGCAAGCCAAGTCTTTGCTGGGAGAGAGCCAACAGAGGCTCAGGAGAATGAATGAGAACATGAATGGGCGTAACCACACGCAACTGTTACGTATTATTGTAAGGTCACACAAGGACAATATTACGGAATTAAAATGTAATGAACCAAAACTTCTTTTGTTTATATCTTCCGCAATATTGGAAATTAAAAGACCGGGTTTGGATTTTAGGAATCAGAAAAGAATTGCCTTTCAGATAAGCCCAACTTGTATTTTTGCTAAAAATGCCTAAATTAACTAATTACTACCTAATTAATGCAAATTATGCCTAACTAACACTTATGAGCACCAGTTAACATCATCTTATATTACTAGTGGACAAACTATTACCTTATTTTGGCCCATCTTCCAATATTCGCACTTATTGGCGGCGTAAAACGTTTCAAACTCGAAATCTCTTGTTGAATTATTGGTTATTTGTCAATCTCTTTCTTCGTATTCGTTTTCCTTGATAACTTTAGCTGTTTTAATCGGATTTTAACTAACTTCTTGACAATGAGAGGCCTTATTCGTGGCCTGGGAAGAGTAACGACTCCTCCATTACACAACAAGAGCAATGTTACTTAGGGCCTATTACTGACCCGGGAAGGGTAGCGACCCCTCCATTATTAATTGGTAACCTACTGAAAACCTCATTAAGCTACATTCTGCTGACGTTCTATTCCATTTTGCGTCATTTGCGTGGTGGTAATGCTACTTCTGGCCTTATTCTTCCTATCTACACCAGAACCTATGTCCCTAATGATAAATTTCTGGGGGGTTTCACACTGACTGGCAACTCTGGTAATCACATGACAATCATTTTCATACAGTGCTCGGACGTTTCATAGTTTACATTAAGACTTCACAGGCATATCGCTCATAATCAGTGCATCGGACAATTCAATCAAGAATCACAATCTACGACAGGTCGAGCTTCTTTCTGTTATTTTTGAGTTTTATTTAGCTTTTTCCATTACATATGGCCTAAAGTTTGATAGCAAAGCTATATTAAAATTGAGGAAGAAATTTTTCTCCATCACCAGTTTGGCTCCATTACACGAAATTTTCCGGAAACCGTTTAAGGTTAAATAGAAGCCAAAATGCATATTGCATAGTCATGATGGTCGCAGTTAGGGTGATCACCGCGCTTTGAACAAAACTAGAAGATCATAAAACCACTCTGACGAAACTGCGATTTTGAAATTTCGTTCGCAACTTCAACTTCCCAAGAGCGAATTAATAAATTTGAGTGACTTTTGGCAGCGAAATTGGATCAAAGGTAGTGAAACATTTCTCGTGCCAGCCTGTAGGCACAAGGGTTGAGTCGAACAAAGTCAAAGCTAGGTGTCAAAGTTTGTTGTAAACCAAGCTGACAAGGTTAGGTTAACTCTAAAAGTGATGTATCCTTGCGTAAAGTTTTATTTATTCTGTTATTCCCGGAATGGACATTCGGGTACGTCTCAAGATGAAATGGTCGAGGTTAATCCCTTATCAGAATAATGTCATTGAACAAGTGCGAAAATTAATTAATTAAAAAGAATTACGAGAAAACTCATGGGGATTGGGAATTTTGCTCGGCTTCTCATACGTTACCCACTGATCGAGAGGCAAAATTCACGGAAGGGCCATACCTATAATGTATGCTCTGCATCGTAATTGAACTACCTGCCATTTCGACAAATCGTGTAAGGATAGGCTTCAGATTTTTTAATTCCAAAAATCGGCAACTTAAGACACCGACACGTCAGATTCGGGCACGTCAGTTCTTTGAATCAGTTATTTTTACCACAATCATGGGAAAACGACTGCCAATTTTGGACGACTTTCCAAAGACTAATGAGTACGGAAGTGTCAATTGTAATAGCGGCTTTGGGCAAAATGCGACCTGTGGCAAGTTGTTACTGAGGTTAAAGTGAATGTTGAAGTTTAAAATTTTCATTAGTGTGGTTTGGTATGTGCAGTTTGCATTTGCCTAAAAGCCAATTTGTCTACTTTTGAAAGCATTCTAAAGGAAAGAAATAAGCTAAAGACTATCACTTGCAGCAGTTGCAAAACCGATCAGAAGATGTAAACAATTTGACGGATTTCATTACGTGCCTTAACGGAATCACTGACGAAAATGGCTTTCACTGGGTTAATGTCGAAAAGACTACAACAGTGATGACGTGCCTTGAGAATGAAACAGAGCTTAAAACAGCTTCGAAAAACTAGAAATTTGGACTAGTTTCAGTTTCCATTGCATTATTCCTGTCCAAAACTAAAACTGAAAGGGCGAAATTGTTATAGTAAAACTTTAAGGGGAAGGTTTTGGGTGAATAACGCTCAAATTATGGTTTGTGTTAATTTTGCTGGATGAATTCGACTAATGTTTGAAATAAGCAAAGACAGAAACCAGAACTGAACTAAAATCGAAATTTGTTGCCTGTCTCGGCTGATGGGAGTCCTGCAAAGTTTTGGGCAAAGTAAAGTATTTATAAAAGGACAAAGTTATGCCCTGCTTTCACAAATTTTCCAAGGTCGGAGAATCATACTGCAATAGTAGCTCGACATGACGCAGATGAAATGGCTTTGTGTTTGTTGTGTTTCGAAAGTTTGTGTTACCTAATTTTAGGTAAAGAGAGGTCTGGTCACAGATTCGATTCACCACTTGTTGATTTGCTTTCTCACTGCATTACAAAGGCGTATGAAAATCGTTGAAACTAAGCCGTCGACAGCAATAACTACAGGGCGAAGCTGTTCCGTCTCCGTTCCAACGATTGCAGCCTTTCCGTGGTGGAATGGATCCTCCCCAGGTCCCAGTCTCCCTGGTCCCTGCGGAGCCCGAATTTGCAATCAACATCCAGGTCCCTTGGGAACCTACCAGCTCGTGGGCAAAGCTTACTGGCCCCCACAGGCTACCCCCTCATCCCACCTATGCTCGGCCGGGTTTTCCCCAGGGGGCGGCCCTAAACCGGCCAAGTGCCGCCCCGATGCAGTAGTGACACTATGCCTTTTACTGCTAATCCTCCTGGCCGGTGATGTCCATCCTAACCCTGGACCGTCACTAGTACCTGCCCGGTATCCCTGCGGCGTATGCCGAGAAAATGTACCCTGGAAAACCTGGAGCGTCCAGTGTACTGTATGCTCCTATTGGTTCCATCTAAAGTGCTCTGGTCTGTCGGTCAGAGAAATCCAACGAATCGCCTCCACAGGAACCCTCTGGTCCTGCGTTAGCTGCAGGACCCTGTCCCAGCCCTCAAATTTCCCTCCATCCTCCCCACCTGTACCCTCCTATGTCCAACGAACTCGCCCGCCACCAGATCCCCCACCTTTTAGTCATAACAGCTCTCGTCAGCCGCCACGCAAACTGCGGGTCCTGCAGTGGAACTGCAGCAGTGCAAGACAAAGGAGAGTTGAGTTGGAAAAGTTCCTCTCTGATTCAGCCTCATCAGGACTAGCCTATGATGTCATTGCGCTTCAGGAAACGAGACTTCAGCCTACCAATCAATTCAACCTACAGGGCTACTCAGTTATAAGACAGGACAGAACCAGAGGGCGAAGAATCAACAGAGATGGCACCCCCACGGGAGGGGGTGTAGCCATTGCCGTCAGAAATGGCCTCTCATACTCAGTAGAGCCTGGACCATGGGTCGCAGCCGGGGATGATGTCTCGGAAATCCTGGTATGCTCGATCCACCTGGAAGGCAAGGTCACTCAGCGCATCAAAGTCGTCAATGTCTACATACCGCCGCTGCGGGCAGCGACGGATGATGACAGAACTCTACAATTCGACCCTGGACGGCTACCGAGCGGCCCGAATACCATTATCTGTGGTGACTTTAATGCGCATTCCCTTCTCTGGGACCACAGAATGGCCACAAATCATATAGGCTCCCTACTGGAGGAATGGATTACTGATGCTAACCTCACTGTGGCCAACAGCGGATCACCTACCAGAACTGACTACCGCACGGGTAGCGGGGCAACCCCTGATGTAACGATGCATCACTCTAACCTCTATGGAAAGATAACGTGGTCAATAGGGCCGGACCTTGGCTCTGATCACTTTCCACTGATAATCGACATGACAACCACGCAAAGGAACAGCCTTCAAAGGCCCCATATCCCTGCCAAGCCGTCATTTGCCAAAGCTGACTGGAAGAATTTTGCAGCAGCGGTGGACAGCAATCTGACTGAAAACAACTTTTTGCTACAGTCTCTGTCCATGAAGCAAGTCGAACTCTCGTGAAGGCCATAACTGACGCAGCCAAAGCCCACATTCCACGTGGCAGAAGACCAATACCGAAACCGTGGTAGTGTCAAGAGGTTGAAGATGCTGTTAACCGTCGCAGGGAGGCTAGACGGTACGCTGATCAATCTGACGAGCTTAGAGCTGAATGGATCCGAATCTCGCAGGATACGAACAGTCTAATTAAAAGAACGAAGGCCAAGTGGTGGCAGGACCACACCAGCAGCCTATGCGCCACCAATAACCCATCCAAGGTATGGGCAACTATCGGCGCCATGGATGGTCGGTACAGTAAACCCAATGCGGCGGCGCTTGAGGTCATGGGGAAGAAGTTCTTCACCAATCGAGCTAAGGCTAACTGCTTTGCCAAGCAATATGCTTCTGTCAGCAGACTACGCTTACAGAAGACTGATCGACCTCGTTTAAGGAAGATCCAAGACAGGCTAAAACGGTCCTGCCCCCCCAACTATGAAGTATGCTCCCCCTTCACGGAAGCTGAGATGGAAAATTCCATCCGCAGCCTGAAATCTGGTAAAGCTGCCGGAGCTGACGGTATCTATCCAGATATGCTTCACAACCTCTGCCTCCGGTCGAAGAGCCATCACCCACCTTGCCAACCTTAGAGGGCAAAAAAGATACCGAGGGACTGGAAGAGGGCAGTTATAATTCCAATTCTCAAGAAGTCGAAGCAAGCATCAGATCCAGCTTCCTACAGACCAATCAGCCTTACCAGCTGCCTAGCGAAGGTGGTGGAGCGTGCTGTCCAGAAACGCCTGGTCTTCCTGCTGGAATCAACGAATGCCCTAACCCCGGTCCAAGCTGGCTTTGCCAGAACCACTCTACTGAGGATCAGATTTTGCGGATTGTCCAGGATGTCGCGGACAGATTCCACCAACGTCCACCGAAACGAACTGTCATGGCCCTGATAGACTTTGCTAGGGCCTTTGACAAGGTGTGGAGACCGGGATTGCTGGTTATACTTATGAACTGTGGAGTCCCAACCTGCCTAATCAGCTGGATTGGCCAATTCTTGGCCGACAGAAGAGCTCAAGTCAAGGTCGGTGGTGCTCTCAGTAGAAGCGCCCAACTCAGAGCTGGAGTACCACAGGGAGCGGTGCTATCTCCGACGCTTTTCACCGTACACATCAATGATCTAGTTTCCAGACTTCCAGATGGAGTGAATGTCAGCCTTTTTGCTGACGATCTTGCGATCTGGGCAAGCCACAACAAAATCCCTGTTGCCGAGCGACTCATAAACGCAGCAATGAAGGAAATTCAAAGCTGGGCTGACCACTGGAAGATGGAAGTCAATGCGGGAAAGTGCGAATCCACTCTGTTCAGCACTGACCCCCATCAGGCCAAGACCACGGTTGCTATCATGTGTGGAAACCAAACTATCCCATTCTCCCCAAATCCCACTTTCCTGGGCATCACCTTCGACCGAAGACTTACATTCAAAGAGCACATTTCCCGTCTACAGATCAAACTACAGAAGAGGTTCTCAACGATAGCTGCCCTGTCGGGCAAATCCTGGGGACTGCATAAAGAAAATCTCAGGTCACTCTATCTGGCATATGCACGATCCCTCATAGAATACGGATTAGCTGCCTGGGGCCCATCAGTGGCGCCCTCCAACCTTCAGCGGCTGGAAACTGTCAACAGCCGGGCAGCTCGAATAATCACTGGCTGTACCCGTACCGCCCCGACTGAAGGAGCTCTCCTGGAAGCGGACCTTCTTCCACTGGAGCTTGTTAGAGATCAGAAGCTAGCAGTATCCTATTTCAAGTCCAAGGCTGTTCCAGACTCCAATCCCAGAAGAACAGCTGCAGACAGACTCCAACGCAGAAGACTAAACAGTGAATTCCTGGAGAGATGCTGCTGAAAGCATGCCTCTCGTCCAGGAAATTATCCAACTTCCTCTGGAATCGATCACTACTAATACTGCTCCACTCCCACCCTGGCAGAATTCCAACAAGCCCATAATAATCAATGAATGGGGCGCTAAACGGCTAATGAAGCCGGAGGAAGTCTTGGAACATTTCAATTCCCTCCCGGACGGCTTATCTTGGGAGCCCAATGTTCGTATCTGGACGGACGGATCAGCTACTGACGGAGCTTTAAATGGAGGTGCGGGAATATTTATTACTGCGGGCTATGGCCTGACTACTATGCAACTCAACAAACCCGCGGGAAGTTTTTGCTCCAGCTATCGGGCGGAGTTGATAGCAATTCAAAAGGCACTGGGATGGTGTCTGAAGAACAAAAACCTTCTTCCAGAAGATCCTAGAATCCTTTTAGAAACCGACAGTCTCTCCGCGTGCACAAAGCTTCAATCTCCAGACGGCTGCACAGAACCACTGCTGGCGGAAATCATTTCCCTTATCCAACGATTGGATGTTCCGGTTGCCATCAGGTGGATCCCGGGCACTCAGGGATCACAGGAAACGAAACCGCCGACTATCTTGCCAGAGAGGGGGCAAATCAGCCTCAACTCTATGTCCCTCTAGATCAGTCCACGGTCCGCAGCCTTATTGTCCGCCGAACCAAACTGAGCTGGCGGCAAAGATTTTCCCATCCCATGATCCTCCAATCAAACCCTAGTTGTCGGCCTGTAAGCAGGGACTCTGAGCGGGGTCTCTCCAGACGAGAAAGGGTCATCCTCTCACAGCTCAGGGCAGGGGGTCACTCCCTTTGCTAAAATCTTATCTCCACAGAATTGGAGCTGCCAATGACCCAATCTGTGAACGATGTGGGGAAGCAGAGGATGATGCATCCCACCTAATTGTGTCATGCCCGGCCCTGGCCCACCACCGAATCCTCAATCTGGGACCCGGGGTTAGCCTGGATTGCCTGACTAAAAGCCCATTTCTGGTGATCAAATTCCTCAGGGAGGCTGGGATCATCCCCATGGTCCCGCCAATCTATGCCTAGCGGATTCCTAAACAGAGAGAGAGAAGTTTTGTAACTCTTTTTATGAATTTAGACATTTATCATATAAAGATCAGTGCGAAATCTTGGGTCTGGTTTCGTTAGAACTAAATAGACTGATGACTGATTTGACTTTGGTCTATAAGATTGTTTATGGTCATGTTGGAATATCTTTTCAGTCTCTGTTTTCGTTATCAGCTAATGTACGTAATACACTGGGTCATCTATTTAGATTGGAAAAACCAAAATTTTCTTTAGATATTAGAAAGTGTTTTTTCACTAACAGAATAGTAAACTCATGGAATGCTCTCCCAGAAAATATTGTCTTAGCTAAAGATATAAAGACCTTTAAAGAGCTTTTATTTGAAAGCAGGCACTTACTTTTGCGCCTTCTCATTGTATATAAATGGTAGATTGAGGAAGACAAAGTATGTTGCGTCTGATGTCTCAGTTTGTAACTGTCTTTAGTATGTTGCACGTGTATTGTGTTATGGATGATTAAGCTTATACTTGAGTAAATCGATGTACCGTCCTTGTTGAATTTCTTCGGAGTAAATCTTTCTTCTTTCTTCTTCTTCTTCTTCTCGTTCCCCTCCCCCATTTTTGGGGTCCCCCCACTCACCCTAAGGTGAACAGAAAATGCCAAATCTTAAGGATTTTTGGTCAAAACTTTCAAAAAATTTTCGGCTTCGCCGGAAATTGTTGTTTGAAGATCGTCTCCTTTGGCGCTAAAACTTGAGCACTTTTAAGCTTAGTTATAGCAGTATATTTGAAAAACAGGCTATTTGTACAGTAATTTTAGCATTTTAGCTCATTTTATTCCCCCTCCCCCACTAGTGGAGGGGCGCCCCCCCCCACTATTTCTGTCTAGAAAAACCCCAGACGTACATACGTACCATTCAATGTAGAGAAGGCGATTAAGGCAACTCTCGCCACAGGGGACCTTCCCCAGCTCCATTTCCTCTCCCGATATGCTGCAATCACAGACCATCCGTTTTGCTTCCTTACAGCTTCGCGAACGCTTCCTAAAAATTTATAAACACATTGAGAAAAACCGAAGAATACGTATATACGTATGACACAAACCAAAATATAAATCAAATAATCAAACTTAAAAAAGTGCACACCCGAAGAACAAGAGTAGAGACCTAAATATAAAATAGTAGAAAGAGGAAAAACAAACCTACCTCTCAGTTAAGATCACATTTTCCACAATCTGCTCAAATTCCGGCTTGAGAACTGGAATGTTTTCCTGGTCCGTTTCACTGAAATCCGTTTTCTGCTCCTGCTCTGTTCGATTCAGCCACCGAGACTTCAGTTTGAATCCGGAATCGCTCCCTGACGAAGAGGACTGACCCACATCGCAGCCCAACAGCGGCGACGAGGGAATGTCCGGCGTACAGGATTTTCTCAGCCCTTGAGACTGATCCGCTTCCGTTAGAGACGAAGGGTTGGGGGTCAGAGACCGATTGGGACCCGAATAGGCTGACAGGATCTCCTTTTTCAGAGGCATTTTGATGGGCCCCTTCCCACTGGGGGCTTGACTTGGGGACCCTTCACCGGGTGGTCCAGGAACCAGCGGTGGGACGGCTGGAGTTGAAAGGCTGGAATGTTGAGGACAGCTGTCGGACGCCACCGCACTGGGATCTGGAACAGGCAAGCTGGCATTGTCCGTACTCGAAGACGGGTGGTGGGACGGGAGGGGCACCACTTGTGCAGGGGAGGAAAAGGGAACATCCGTTTTCACAGGGGGCTCAACACTGCCGCCCTCCTTAACAGGGGCCGCTGCAACCTCTGAATTTTCAACTTTCACGGAACCGTGTTCGGAAACGGTAACGGCAGGAGGAGGAGGAGCAGCAGCAGCAACAGCTTTTGCTTCACCAGTCGGGTCTAAACGCTTCCTTTTAGACGGTGGCAAATGCCGGGAGCTGGCGTTGTCAGGTGTCGGTGCCAGCTCTTCAGAAGACACCTGTTTTGCAGAAGAGGCGCTCGACAGGCACAGAGCAGACTGTTTCGTGACAGCCGACTTAATTCGACTGCTGCGACGAATTTTAATCAACGGTTCATCATCCTCATCGTCATCATTATCACAGGTGGTGGTGGTCGTCGCGATCGGGGTCTCCCGCTTTCGGGAGGAGTCACCAGGGGGTCCATCCGCCCTCTCTCCTCCATCCGAACCGAATTCCACAGCCAGCGAGGGAGGTCTTTGCCCTTCAGAGGTGGAAACTTCATCAGAGGAGGATTTATCCGTAGATTCCCGCAGATAACGAAACTTTCCAAATCGTTTGGTGGCCGACTGATCCGTACTGACTTCCTCAGACCCATCGGCTACAGCTGCGCCTGCAGTTGACTCCAGAATATCCGTAGAACTATCCGGGAGATTACTGTCAGACGTGGGAAGGAGACTGATGGTAGCTGGACGGGAGGAGGATCGGGTAACTCTGGTAGATAGAGCTCCTCCTGAAGAGCCACCGTTGGTTTCGGATTGACCGGTTGTACTGTCCACAATCATCATGGACTCATCACAGACAGAGGAGCCGCTGCTGTCAAGTCCAAAAGAGCATGAACCTGCAGCGGCTGACGTCGATGAGGCATCGCCTCCACCAGACATTTCCATAACACGAAGTTCTGAAAAATATTGACATATAATGCGTAAAATACAGGCAAATTTTAGTGGGGTCTGGCTTTTTCTGGGCGCCTACTGGGCATTTTTGAAAAAATAGGAAAAAATATAGGAATTTTTCGTGAAAAAATAGGAAAATATAGGAATATTTCTAGCAAAAAATAGGAAAATATAGGAATTTTTCTAGCCAATATTACGTCAAGTTTTGGTGAAATTTCGCAACATTTATATACCTAGATAGTGTTAGCAAGAGTACACAATATAAGAGTATGAAACTCTTACACTAGCAAGTATATATAAATCATGCTAAGTATGCTCGGTTCATTAACTCAGGATCCCCCCATAACTTCGGGGGGGGGTCCCACTTTGCACTAATTACACGCTTTCATATAAGCGTGTGTCTGCTCGCTGATTAGCCCACTAGTCAAAGGTTTACTGTAGGTAATTTATTAGTTATTTTAGTTAATTAATTATAAATTTATTAGGTTAGTACAATCAAAAAACTATTTCTACAACTTTGTAGCATTTTTTCTGCTCTTTCCAATGATATAAAAATTGTTGCACAATACAAAAATTTGCAGGAATGTAGTGTCACGCTTATATGAAAGCGTTTAATTAATGCAAAGTGGGACCCCCGGAAATTACAGGGGGGAGTCCCGAGTCAATGAACCGAGCATACCTGGCACGATTTGTACATGCTAGTGTAAGAGTTTCTTACTCATTATACTATGTACTCTTAGTGGATAGGTAGTAAGTAAATATAAGTATTTTGGCCCATCGGATCGAACTGTCCATCCATCAGGCTAAGTGCTGACCGGACCGACTATTTCTATTTAGTGGATAGGCAAAAATCAAGTAAAATCTCCGGCGAAGCCGGAAAAGGTTTGAAAACTTGAACTTCTGAGTGATATTTGAATTTGATATTTGAAACTTTGATATAAAAGGAGAGTGTTTAGCCAGTGTATTTTTTACCGGGGAAGGGGGGAATTGACCTCCCCCCAAAAAATCGCCCCCTCCTGGGATTTTTTGGGGGCCCAAATTTTGCCAAAAATAGGCAAGACTTCAAACATTTTCCGGCTTCGCAGGAGATTTGTTCGTAAAAATGGCAATTTTTAGCTTACATCCAGGCATTTTTGAGAACTTTTTGCCTTTGCACGCTGACAGTTGTTTAGTGGGTGTGGGAGGCCCCCCCCCCACTTTTCGGTTTCCCCCTCCACTTTTCGGAGACCCCCCACTTTTTGGCAAGCCCCTACCCAGATTTTTGAGGGTCGCCCAAAAGTGTCAAGAAATTAGGTTTTGGAGGTCAAATTTTCAAACATTTTCTCAATTTTTAGCTAATTTATGGACTTATAAGCTTATTTTAAGCTTAAAAACAGCTATATATTTGTTGCGTTTTAACCTTAAAACTGCTAATTTTTTGCTAACAATTTCGGTATATTTTTACCTTTGGCTGGCACCCCCACTTTTCTGAAGCCCCCCCCACTTTCCAAAACCTTAAAAATGCCAGGTACGTGTAAAACATGCCCAAAATACCAATTTTTAGCTCATTTTTTGCAGAAAATCTTCCCCCCCCCCTGAACTACGCAGGCCGTAAAATCAAACTGAGGGCGTCGATCTGAAGGTCTCACAGGGACAAATACTCCGACGCATGATCGTCTTCCAACTGCTATCCCGTAGGCTGCTATCATAAAAAATGTAGTTTTTGCAAAAACACGACCAATTTTTTTCCAAAGATTGTGGAGCATTCACTATGCAAGGTGGAGGGCTGCTACTGAACAAATGTGTTCAGCATACCCAGGGACGATTTTTTAGTTGCCCCGATTGCTGCTTTCTAGCTAAAGTAATCGCTTGACAAAGTTGGAAAAAGTAGGCAAAATACAGGTTACGCACACATTTCAGCTTATTTCTCCATAACGAAGAGCGATTTCACAATAAATAAAAAATCGACCCCAGCTATTTGATGGAGGTATCGCATAATATAACCGATGTCTCGCGAAAAATTTACTTGAGTCTGCAAAAATTCTGGAAAATTATACTTCTTCTAAAATGTGTTAAAAATATTTTATAAAAGCAACAAGTTCCGTAGCATGCATTAAAAAGAGAAAATGTCAAGCTACATTTTGATATAAAAATGGCTTCTTAACTCCAAGTAATAAACGAGTAATAATGGTGCAAACTTTAGTGACCAAAGGGAATCACCACCTTAAATCTAAACAAAAGCGTTCTGCTTAATATTGCTCCTCTCGTTCTGTAGAACCCTTGAAAGGTGACTATTACATATGTTAAACATAGGAAAACAAAAATGTTAGGTTAGAAACTGGTAGAAAAAATTTTGGCACTTACGTATTTAGATGGGGGCGATTATTTTCGCCTTGGTCCCCCGTTATATATAGTTCGAAAAACATTTTGTCTCCGATTTGGCTGAGAAGTTGCCCCCAGGGTAAATCGAGGTAGCTGATTTCAAAAATTGAATTATTTTAATAATTTCTCACCCACTGCCATTATCATTCCAACTCAGCTCGATAAAGTAGAAATTGAGGAATTTACAACGCAACGATCTGCATTCATAATCATAAACGTGTTGCTTGCGAGTGCAACTGTCTAAAATCTAGCTTATTACTTTAAATTCTTTTATGCAAATGAAACGGCTACAAATACAACGAAATTAAAAGCTGGGTCATTTTGACCATTTCTTGGCACAACGAAGGAAAGCACCGGTGCTCCGCAGGCGCAAAATTTATCGAATGGTCATCTGTAGCTCAAAACATTCAAAAAGAATTCCGTTAAGGTTTGCTTAAAGAAACTTAAGTCTTAGTGGAAAAATATTCAATGCTACACGACAACCAAATGAAAACCGCTAGCAAAATGTTGATGAAGTTTAAACCTTTACAAAGATTAATCTGGAATATAAAGTATTTGTCCTGGTGTAAATTAACACTTTTCAAAGTATTGGAAGGGGCCGCCAATTTAATTCAAAGCTTCTGTGGTTGAAGTAGATTTTTTCGAAAATTTTGAAGGAAAGAAAAGTTTCGTAAAATCATGTGAATCCATATACTGATTACATGCTTTTAGACGATGCATACGTATATAAAGCACTTTCCAACTCCAAAAATTGTGAAAATTACAGCGTTTCAAAAATCACTGCACAAAACAAGCATTGACTGGTGTAAAGGAGAGAAAATCGACGTAACAGAAATAAAGAGAAAACGGTATACATATATACGTATATTCCGTCGGAGCCAGAAAATTTTTGAGAATTGCCCGTTGGAAGATAAAACAGAAAATTCTGCCGTATTTCGCTTCCACAGTTACAATAATAAATAAATCTTCTCAAAATTAATGAAAAAATAGGAAAATATAGGAATTTTAGGCAAAAATAGGAAAAAATAGGAATATTTGAAAAATATAGGAAAAAATAGGAAAAATAGGAATAGTAGGCGCCCTGCTTTTTCCTAGGCAAAAATTTCTGTAGAGAGGCAGTTGGGGCGGGGGCGCGGGGTCTTCACAGGTCTGGAAGGAGCACAGATTTCTGGGGTTGGGCGAAAGTGTTGCAATGCTTACAGATTAGCTATCTTTTCCTGTTGAACTAAAAATTCTGCCATGTTTAGCCTTTTATAAGCTTAAAATAGCTAGGAAAAGGCCTAAAAATTTGAAAATTTACCCTCAAAACTCTATTTATCCTTTGACAGGTGAAGTTTGGGGGTCGACAGGCCCTAATCCTGCAACCTAAATGGGCGACCCAAGTCTGGATGGGGAAGCGATTTATGGGGGATCCTTCCACCGCCCAGTAGGGAAAGGCCAGCCCCTTCGGAGCCCTAGCCCTCCCCCCACTTTTGGGAAAGCCTCCCACGACGCCCGTGTGTTAAAAAATCAAGTTTTTGAGGTCAAATTTTCAAAAAAGTTTTTCAATTTGAGTTGAGCTCCCCCACTTCTTCCTCCCTAAGGAGGGGGCCACTTGCAAAACCCTAAACAATGCCAGAAATTACAGGAGCGTGTTATGCTGGATTGGAAAGCTAGAACCCCTCTCCCATTGTTGAATGTCGTGTCGTGAGCGGGGAGTGGAAAAGGAACCTGGCCATACCATCGATGTGGCGTGGCTGGGCAACTGCTGGGGAGGGGAGGTTAAATTTTGGGAAGGGTCGCAAAAATCGCCAAAAAACCGATAAATTTTTGATTGTTTGACCTCTGGGCTGGGGAAGGGGGTAGCGTAAATCTAAAATTATGGTGTAATGGGCAGCTGAAATTTGTCAGTTTTGGTGGGAGGGAGCTAGCTTATCCCTACAGGAGTTCCCAAGACCCCAAAGACACCACAAAGGAATAAGCCCCAAGAACATACGTATTATATACAAGTAACAAAAATGCCCCGCACAAAAGGGGATAATATGTGTGTTGGGCCTATGTCTGTCGTTTAAATTCCGGTTGAGAAAGTAAGTATATAAATCCGACACAGCAAGTTTGGGTGGGTGGTTCTATGGCGAAAGTTGTTCAGTTCGATGCGGGCCTTCATTTGACTCGAAATTTGACCACTTTTGAAAATTTTAATTTTTGACCCTAAATCGCCTAAGTCCCCACCCCCACCCTACCACAGCACTCTACAGCCACTTTGAGCATGCAATTCTATGACAAAAGTTGTTCAGCTCACTTAGGGCTTTCATTTGGTACCAAATTTGACCGCTTTTGAAAAATTTTATTTTTGACCGTTTGACCACCTACCCGATTTACCCTTCAAACGGCAAAGTGGAGCCAGTCCAGTAAAATGGGTGGGTCGGACGGCAAAACGGACTCCGGGAATGAGCTGGGCACACCAGAAAACCTCTATAGACAGAGTTTTGAGAGGCCATGCACAGTCCTATATGGTGTTCTTGTAAGTCGGTACCGACTTGACCCTCCCGACAGCAAAGTGGAACCAGCCCAGCAAAATGGGTGGGTCGGACGGCAAAACGGACACGGAAATGAGCTGGGCGCACCAGAAAACCCCTATGGACAAAGTTTTGAGAGGCTATGCACAGTCCTATATGGTGTTCTTGGCAGCAAAGTGGAACCAGCCCAGCAATATGGGTGGGTCCGACGGCAAAACTGCTTACGGGAATCAATTCGCCGTGACAGAAAACCTTTGTAGGAAAGAATTGAGCTTTCTAAGTTGAATACACAGCGAGAAATTTCGAATTTTCATTTTTCGAATTTTCACCATTTTTGACCGGCCACTGTGGTCGCATGGGAAGTGATAGAGAAACGAGACTTAGCTATTTAGTTAGTTCAATATATGTAGTTTCTGAATATAAAAAGAAATCGGCTCCAGCTCTTAACGTTCGAGCTGCGCAGCGACCACAAAAATAGTCACTTTTCGCTCTGAGCCGACTTTGCGGCGCCGCTGCGGCGCTGTGGCGCACCTGCGGCGCAAAAAAAGCAGCTATTCTTAAATGGCGCATGGGGTACTACCAGATCCTATACCCCTTTAGGTCCGGCCTCCGCTGCAGATTACGTGAAAGAGGCGGAAAGTCAGGACAATACGACCATTAAATAGGAGAAACCGGAAAAAAAACATCGCCGCGCCATAACCGGTCCGGGGCGCAACTTTTTAACGGAAAGTGATACGGGGCTGAAACTTCGCACACATACTATATAAACTCGATGTGCTCTACAATTTGCGCATGAAATCTGCGCAGGATCTGCGCAGGATTTTGCGCAGCCTCTGCGCAGCTTATTTTACGGTGTCTCCAGGGACTTTTGACACATATTATAGGGGTCGCTACCGCGACCCCTATGATAGGCATAGGTATACCTTGGGGGGGGATAGGGGGGAACCCCTCTTCCCAAATGGAAAAGTCCCGACCCCACCATCGAAATTTTGAAGGCAGACCCCACCCTCAAGTGGTCAAATCCCAGACCCACCCACCCAAATTTGAAGACCCCACTCAAAATTTGCGAAAATTTGACTCAAAATTAGGAAAAATTCAAAGTTTTGCGCAAAAATTCCGATTTTTTTGAAAAAATGACCAAATTGGCTCAAATATTGCTAATTTTTGGTTGTAAATAGCGTCTTTTTAGCAAAATCGCAATCTTTTCTTAAAATTTTGAAGAGAAATTTTACCCCCCCCCCCAAATTCGATTTTTCCGGACCCCACCCCACCTACCCTAATTTCGGCTACCCCCACCCTCAAATTTTTCTCAAGGTACATTTATGTATATATATATAGGTGCAACGGAAATTTGGGGTGGGGGCAGCATAGGTGTACCAGGCTACAGTTTACCCCGTGTGAGACCCCCCCCCACGGAGAGGCCAGACCCCCTCCCCCCTACCCGACCTCAACTACTCCCCCCAAGCCGAGCTCAAACCCCCCTCCCCCCTAAAATTGGGTCCAAACCAAGTAAAAAATGCAAAATTTTTAAAAAAATTTTTTGCAACTTCTGAAAATTTTTGAAAAAAATTAGAAAAATAGGCTATAAATCACCTATAAACAGCTAAAGATGGTTATTTATAGCAATTAGAAGATAATATACGCAATTATAAACCACAATCTGGGCTAATTTAGGCATGTTTTAGTGCAAATTTGTCAATTTTCAAGCCCTGTTTTCGCATACGAAAACTATTGACAGAAGCTTTTGAGTACGTTTAATGTACTGTACATCGAAAAAGGAGCATTTTTAGCTAAGAAAACTTGGGTACAGTTTAGGGGGGTCCCCCCCAAGTTTCGGATTTGGGTGGGGTCCCCCGAGCCAAATTTGGACCTTCTACTCCCCCCCAACCCAAACAGGTGGTACACCTATGGGGGCAGGGGCGGATCCAAGGGAGGGGGGGGGCGGCCGCCCTCCCATAGCGATTCGAAGGTAGGAAAAATTAAGGAGAGAAAAGAGGAAAAAGGGCAAAAAACCAAAAATTTCATCCGATGCATCCGATTTTTCTGACAAAATTACCATTTTTGCCTAAAAATGACAAGAATTTTGAAAAATTTTCTCAGTTCTTCAGTATTAAAAGAATTAAATATTCGAAGACCGATTTTATTGCAAAAACAAAAAATTTCTTCAACTTCTGGAGGGCTCAGCCCTTCACACGAAGCCCACTTCTAGAAAACAATTAGAAACAATTTAATTTTTTCTTATTGTTTTCTAGTTATGAAATTTTTTCTAATTGTTTTCTAATTAATTTCTAATTGTTTTCTAATGTAGAAAACAATTAGAAAACTATTAAAATTGTTTTATATATAACTGTTTTCTAATAGTTTTCTAATTGTTTTCCAAATTAGAAAACAATTAGAAATTAATTCGAAATTTTTTCTAATTGTTTTCAAATTTCAAACTTTCAAATTCACATTTTGTTTTTCCTGCCCAGCTCCCAAATTTTAAACTTCCCTCCCTATACTTGTTGCATGCTTAGACATTTCATTGTAATGTCCGTGTTGTACAGTTCGTACGTACATGCTCATGGTCTCTGCACAGGCTGTATAATGCCAGAAATTATTTTGCTCGCTCTCCCTTCGAACAACGGGGAGGAGGACGGGCGACGTGGAGAGTCGAGGGCGGTAGAACACGTAGCATGGGTCACAAAATTTTCAAAGTACATGTATATAATGTATATAATCAGAAATATGCAGCCCCGTCTTGAATTTCCCAATCGCTTTTCATTCATTTCACAGATTTTAAATCTGGTTGCGAAGTTCTTCAAAACTTCTTCATTTTTGTCGAAGTTAAATAGGGGAATATTCATTAATTATAACCTAGTTTCTGCATAATTCATGCTGAATTGCGCAATTTTGGCATTATGAACTGTCCCCCTGATTTTGCTTTCGTATTGCGCGGTCCTCTCAAAAATTATAGTGTACATGGTTGGTACACCCTCAGTAAACCCCTTGCGCACGTAGGGGTCGCGCTAGCGACATCTATATAATATGAGTGAAAATGGCCGAATGACGTGTAAAACAAGGCTGCGCAGATTTTATGCGCCAAAAATTGTACGTGTCGAGTTTAGTATACAAGTAACAAAAATGCTCCGCACAAAAGGGGATAATATGTGTGTTGGGCCTATGTCTGTCGTTTAAATTCCGGTTGAGAAAGCAAGTATATGAATCCGAACAGCAAGTTTGGGTGGGTAGTTCTATAGCGAAAGTTGTTCAGTTCGATGCGGGTCTGCATTTGACTCGAAATTTGACCACTTTTGAAAATTTTAATTTTTGACCCAAAATCGCCTAAGTCCCCCCCACCCCACCCCACCACAGCCCTCTACTGCCACTTTAGGTACGCACTTCTATTACAAAAGGTGCTCAGTTCGATGCGGGCTTTCATTTGGTACCAAATTTGACCACTTTTGAAAATTTTAATTTTTAACCAAAAATCGCCTAAGTCCCCACCCCACACCACCACAGGCCTCTACAGCCACTTTAGGACGCACTTCTATGACAAAAGTTGCTCAGTTCGATGCGGGCTTTCATTTGGTACCAAATTTGACCACTTTTGAAAAATTTTATTTTTGACCCAAAATCACGTAAGTCCCCACCCCCACCCCCACCCTACCACAGCACTCACAGCCACTTTGAGCATGCAATTCTATGACAAAAGTTGTTCAGCTCACTTAGGGCTTTCATTTGGTACCAAATTTGACCACTTTTGAAAAATCTTATTTTTGACCACTTGACCCCCTACCCGATTTACCCTTCAAATGGCAAAGTGGAGTCAGTCCAGCAAAATGGGTGGGTAGGACGGCAAAGCGGACACCGGAAATGAGCTGGGCGTACCAGAAAACCCCTATGGACAAAGTTTTGAGAGGCTATGCACAGTCCTATATGGTGTTCTTGGAGGTTGGTACCGACTTGACCCTCCCGACAGCAAAGTGGAACCAGCCCAGCAATATGGGTGGGTCCGACGGCAAAACTGCTTACGGGAATCAATTCGCCGTGCCAGAAAACCTTTGTATGAAAGAATTGAGCTTTCTAAGTCGAATACGCAGCGAGAAATTTCGATTTTTCATTTTTCGAATTTTCACCATTTTTGACCGGCCACTGTGGTCGCATGGAAAGTGATAGAGAAACGAGACTTAGCTATTTAGTTAGTTCAATATATGTAGTTTCGGAATATAAAAAGAAATCGGCTCCAGCTCTTAACGTTCGAGCTGCGCAGCGACCACAAAAATGGTCACTTTTCGCTCTGAGCCGACTTTGCGGCGCCGCTGCGGCGCTGTGGCGTACCTGCGGCGCAAAAAACGTAGCGATTCTTAAATGGCGCATGGGGTACTACCAGACCCTGTACCCCTTTAGGTCCGTCCTCCGCTGCAGATTACGTGAAAGAGGCGGAAAGTCAGAACAATACGACCATTAAATAGGAGAAACCGGAAAAAAGAAAAAAACATCGCCGCCATAACCGGTTCGGGGCGCAACTTTTTAACGGAAAGTGATACGGGGCTGAAACTTCGCACACATACTAAACTCGATGTGCTCTACAATTTGCGCATGAAATCTGCGCAGGATCTGCGCAGGATTTTGCGCAGCCTCTGCGCAGCTTATTTTACCCTGTCTCCAGCCACTTTTCACACATATTATAGGGGTCGCTGCCGCGACCCCTATGATATATATGTGGGAGGGAAGTTTCATCCCCGTACTACTTTCCGTTAAAAAGTTGCCCCAAAAATCGCTTACGAGAGTGATGTTTTTCCGGTTCTCCGCTTTGACGTCCAATAAGGGGGGTTTGTAGCTTTAATAACTACAGATGCCAGTTTTTTTGCCTATGAAAACCATATATATTCTTGGAGTACTAATCAAAAATAAGAAAATAAGCTAGGTTTTATGCCTCCCGGAGCCAGGAAAATATTTTTGGCTGGGGGCCAAAGTCGGCCAAAACGCTATAAAATGGCCAAACGATGCTTCAATGTCGCATTAATAAGTCAGACTGGGCTATATATGGCGCAATACTGCCTACGTGGCTGAATAGTACACATATCAGGGTCGTTCAATTGCTACATTGCTTGTGTATAGGATTTTCCGGGCCGGCTCGTAATTTTTGGGCCCTGGCATCGGTGTACTGGGGGGGGGGGGGGAATACCCCCCCCCCAAAATTCAGGGGGAGGGGGCCCCCAACCCAAATCCCCGTTACACCTATGGGCACTGGTCTGCCAGTTGGTGAATTTTGGGTTCAACTTTGAACTTAATTTACTCGCTTAATTTGCTACACGGTGGTTCAGAATTTGCATACAAAGGTTTTTGGGGACGGAGAATCGATTCCCGCTCATAGGTGAACCAGGCTACAGTTTACCCCCTGCGAGACCCCCCCCACGGAGAGGCCAGACCCCCCTCCTCCCCTACCCGACCTCAACTACTCCCCCCAAGCCGAGCTCAAACCCCCCTCCCCCCTAAAATTGGGTCCAAACCAAGTAAAAAATGCAAAATTTTTAAAAAAATTTTTGCAACTTCTGAAAATTTTTGAAAAAAATTAGAAAAATAGGATATAAATCACCTATAAACAGCTAAAGATGGTTATTTATAGCAATTAGAAGATAATATACGCAATTATAAACTACAATCTGGGCTAATTTAGGCATGTTTTAGTGCAAATTTGTCAATTTTCAAGCCCTGTTTTCGCATACGAAAACTATTGACAGAAGCTTTTGAGTACGTTTAATGTACTGTACATCGAAAAAGGAGCATTTTTAGCTAAGAAAACTTGGGTACAGTTTAGGGGGGTCCCCCCCAAGTTTCGGATTTGGGTGGGGTCCCCCGAGCCAATTTTGTACCTTCTACTCCCCCCAAACCCAAACTGGTGGTACACCTTTGGGGGATGGGGCGGATCCCAGGGTGGGGGGGGCGGCCGCCCTCCCATAGCGATTCGAAGGTAGGAAAAATTAAGGAGAGAAAGAGGGAAAAATGGCAAAAAACCAAAAATTTCATCCGATGCATCCGATTTTTCTGACAAAATTACCATTTTTGCCTAAAAATGACAAGAATTTTGAAAAATTTTCTCAGTTCTTCAGTATTAAAAGAATTAAATATTCGAAGACCGATTTTATTGCAAAAACAAAAAATTTCTTCAACTTCTGGAGGGCTCAGCCCTTCACACGAAGCCCACTTCTAGAAAACAATTAGAAACAATTTAATTTTTCTTATTGTTTTCTAGTTATGAAATTTTTTTCTAATTGTTTTCTAATTAATTTCTAATTGTTTTCTAATGTAGAAAACAATTAGAAAACTATTAAAATTGTTTTATATATAACTGTTTTCTAATAGTTTTCTAATTGTTTTCCAAATTAGAAAACAATTAGAAATTAATTCGAAATTTTTCTAATTGTTTTCAAATTTCAAACTTTCAAATTCACATTTTGTTTTTCCTGCCCAGCTCCCAAATTTTAAACTTCCCTCCCTATACTTGTTGCATGCTTAGACATTTCATTGTAATGTCCGTGTTGTACAGTTCGTACGTACATGCTCATGGTCTCTGCACAGGCTGTATAATGCCAGAAATTATTTTGCTCGCTCTCCCTTCGAACAACGGGGAGGAGGACGGGCGACGTGGAGAGTCGAGGGCGGTAGAACACGTAGCATGGGTCACAAAATTTTCAAAGTACATGTATATAATGTATATAATCAGAAATATGCAGCCCCGTCTTGAATTTCCCAATCGCTTTTCATTCATTTCACAGATTTTAAATCTGGTTGCGAAGTTCTTCAAAACTTCTTCATTTTTGTCGAAGTTAAATAGGGGAATATTCATTAATTATAACCTAGTTTCTGCATAATTCATGCTGAATTGCGCAATTTTGGCATTATGAACTGTCCCCCTGATTTTGCTTTCGTATTGCGCGGTCCTCTCAAAAATTATAGTGTACATGGTTGGTACACCCTCAGTAAACCCCTTGCGCACGTAGGGGTCGCGCTAGCGACATCTATATAATATGAGTGAAAATGGCCGAATGACGTGTAAAACAAGGCTGCGCAGATTTTATGCGCCAAAAATTGTACGTGTCGAGTTTAGTATATATATATGTGGGAGGGAAGTTTCATCCCCGTACTACTTTCCGTTAAAAAGTTGCCCCAAAAATCGCTTACGAGAGTGATGTTTTTCCGGTTCTCCGCTTTGACGTCCAATAAGGGGGTTTGTAGCTTTAATAACTACAGATGCCAGTTTTTTGCCTATGAAAACCATATATATTCTTGGAGTACTAATCAAAAATAAGAAAATAAGCTAGGTTTTATGCCTCCCGGAGCCAGGAAAATATTTTTGGCTGGGGGCCAAAGTCGGCCAAAACGCTATAAAATGGCCAAACGATGCTTCAATGTCGCATTAATAAGTCAGACTGGGCTATATATGGCGCAATACTGCCTACGTGGCTGAATAGTACACATATCAGGGTCGTTCAATTGCTACATTGCTTGTGTATAGGATTTTCCGGGCCGGCTCGTAATTTTTGGGCACTGGCATAGGTGTAATTTGGGGGGGGGGAATACCCCCCCCCCCAAAATTCAGGGGGAGGGGGCCCCCAACCCAAATCCCCGTTACACCTATGGGCACTGGTCTGCCAGTTGGTGAATTTTGGGTTCAACTTTGAACTTAATTTACTCGCTTAATTTGCTACACGGTGGTTCAGAATTTGCATACAAAGGTTTTTGGGGACGGAGAATCGATTCCCGCTCATAGGTGAACCAGGCTACAGTTTACCCCCTGCGAGACCCCCCCCCCCACGGAGAGGCCAGACCCCCCTCCCCCCGACCCGACCTCAACTACTCCCCCCAAGCCGATCTCAAACCCCCCTCCCCCCTAAAATTGGGTCCAAACCAAGTAAAAAATGCAAAATTTTTAAAAAAATTTTTTGCAACTTCTGAAAATTTTTGAAAAAAATTAGAAAAATAGGATATAAATCACCTATAAACAGCTAAAGATGGTTATTTATAGCAATTAGAAGATAATATACGCAATTATAAACTACAATCTGGGCTAATTTAGGCATGTTTTAGTGCAAATTTGTCAATTTTCAAGCCCTGTTTTCGCATACGAAAACTATTGACAGAAGCTTTTGAGTACGTTTAATGTACTGTACATCGAAAAAGGAGCATTTTTAGCTAAGAAAACTTGGGTACAGTTTAGGGGGGGTCCCCCCCAAGTTTCGGATTTGGGTGGGGTCCCCCGAGCCAAATTTGGACCTTCTACTCCCCCCCAACCCAAACAGGTGGTACACCTATGGGGGCAGGGGCGGATCCATGGGTGGGGGGGGCGGCCGCCCTCCCATAGCGATTCGAAGGTAGGAAAAATTAAGGAGAGAAAGAGGAAAAAGGGCAAAAAACCAAAAATTTCATCCGATGCATCCGATTTTTCTGACAAAATTACCATTTTTGCCTAAAAATGACAAGAATTTTGAAAAATTTTCTCAGTTCTTCAGTATTAAAAGAATTAAATATTCGAAGACCGATTTTATTGCAAAAACAAAAATTTCTTCAACTTCTGGAGGGCTCAGCCCTTCACACGAAGCCCACTTCTAGAAAACAATTAGAAACAATTTAATTTTTTCTTATTGTTTTCTAGTTATGAAATTTTTTTCTAATTCTTTTCTAATTAATTTCTAATTGTTTTCTAATGTAGAAAACAATTAGAAAACTATTAAAATTGTTTTATATATAACTGTTTTCTAATAGTTTTCTAATTGTTTTCCAAATTAGAAAACAATTAGAAATTAATTCGAAATTTTTTCTAATTGTTTTCAAATTTCAAACTTTCAAATTCACATTTTGTTTTTCCTGCCCAGCTCCCAAATTTTAAACTTCCCTCCCTATACTTGTTGCATGCTTAGACATTTCATTGTAATGTCCGTGTTGTACAGTTCGTACGTACATGCTCATGGTCTCTGCACAGGCTGTATAATGCCAGAAATTATTTTGCTCGCTCTCCCTTCGAACAACGGGGAGGAGGACGGGCGACGTGGAGAGTCGAGGGCGGTAGAACACGTAGCATGGGTCACAAAATTTTCAAAGTACATGTATATAATGTATATAATCAGAAATATGCAGCCCCGTCTTGAATTTCCCAATCGCTTTTCATTCATTTCACAGATTTTAAATCTGGTTGCGAAGTTCTTCAAAACTTCTTCATTTTTGTCGAAGTTAAATAGGGGAATATTCGTTAATTATAACCTAGTTTTTCTGAATAATTCATACTGAATTGCCCAATTCTGGAACTATGAACAGTCCCCCTGATTTTGCTTTCGTATTGCGTGGTCCTCCCAAAAATTATGGTGTACCTGGTTGGCACAGGTATATACACCCTCAGTAAACCCCTTGCGCACGTAGGGGTCGCGCTAGCGACATCTATATAATATGAGTGAAAATGGCCGAATGACGTGTAAAACAAGGCTGCGCAGATTTTATGCGCCAAAAATTGTACGTGTCGAGTTTAGTATATATATATGTGGGAGGAAGTTTCATCCCCGTACTACTTTCCGTTAAAAAGTTGCCCCAAAAATCGCTTACGAGAGTGATGTTTTTCCGGTTCTCCGCTTTGACGTCCAATAAGGGGGGTTTGTAGCTTTAATAACTACAGATGCCAGTTTTTTGCCTATGAAAACCATATATATTCTTGGAGTACTAATCAAAAATAAGAAAATAAGCTAGGTTTTATGCCTCCCGGAGCCAGGAAAATATTTTTGGCTGGGGGCCAAAGTCGGCCAAAACGCTATAAAATGGCCAAACGATGCTTCAATGTCGCATTAATAAGTCAGACTGGGCTATATATGGCGCAATACTGCCTACGTGGCTGAATAGTACACATATCAGGGTCGTTCAATTGCTACATTGCTTGTGTATAGGATTTTCCGGGCCGGCTCGTAATTTTTGGGCACTGGCATAGGTGTAATTTGGGGGGGGGGAATACCCCCCCCCCAAAATTCAGGGGGCGGGGGCCCCCAACCCAAATCCCCGTTACACCTATGGGCACTGGTCTGCCAGTTGGTGAATTTTGGGTTCAACTTTGAACTTAATTTACTCGCTTAATTTGCTACACGGTGGTTCAGAATTTGCATACAAAGGTTTTTGGGGACGGAGAATCGATTCCCGCTCATAGGTGAACCAGGCTACAGTTTACCCCCTGCGAGACCCCCCCCCACGGAGAGGCCAGACCCCCCTCCTCCCCTACCCGACCTCAACTACTCCCCCCAAGCCGAGCTCAAACCCCCCTCCCCCCCTAAAATTGGGTCCAAACCAAGTAAAAAATGCAAAATTTTTAAAAAAATTTTTTGCAACTTCTGAAAATTTTTGAAAAAAATTAGAAAAATAGGATATAAATCACCTATAAACAGCTAAAGATGGTTATTTATAGCAATTAGAAGATAATATACGCAATTATAAACTACAATCTGGGCTAATTTAGGCATGTTTTAGTGCAAATTTGTCAATTTTCAAACCCTGTTTTCGCATACGAAAACTATTGACAGAAACTTTTTGAGTACGTTTAATGTACTGTACATCGAAAAAGGAGCATTTTTAGCTAAGAAAACTTGGGTACAGTTTAGGGGGGTCCCCCCCCAAGTTTCAGATTTGGGTGGGGTCCCCCGAGCCAAATTTGGACCTTCTACTCTTCCCCCAACCCAAACAGGTGGTACACCTATGGGGGCAGGGGCGGATCCAAGGGGGGGGGGGGGCGGCGCCCTCCACAGCGATTCGAAGGTAGGAAAAATTAAAGGAGAGAGAAAGAGGAAAAAGGGCAAAAAACCAAAAATTTCATCCGATGCATCCGATTTTTCTGACAAAATTACCATTTTTGCCTAAAAATGACAAGAATTTTGAAAAAATTTTCTCAGTTCTTCAGTATTAAAAGAATTAAATATTCGAAGACCGATTTTATTGCAAAAACAAAAAATTTCTTCAACTTCTGGAGGGCTCAGCCCTTCACACGAAGCCCACTTCTAGAAAACAATTAGAAACAATTTAATTTTTTTTTCTTATTGTTTTCTAGTTATGAAATTTTTTCTAATTGTTTTCTAATTAATTTCTAATTGTTTTCTAATGTAGAAAACAATTAGAAAACTATTAAAATTGTTTTATATATAACTGTTTTCTAATAGTTTTCTAATTGTTTTCCAAATTATAAAACAATTAGAAATTAATTCGAAATTTTTCTAATTGTTTTCAAATTTCAAACTTTCAAATTCACATTTTGTTTTTCCTGCCCAGCTCCCAAATTTTAAACTTCCCTCCCTATACTTGTTGCATGCTTAGACATTTCATTGTAATGTCCGTGTTGTACAGTTCGTACGTACATGCTCATGGTCTCTGCACAGGCTGTATAATGCCAGAAATTATTTTGCTCGCTCTCCTTCGAACAACGGGGAGGAGGACGGGCGACGTGGAGAGTCGAGGGCGGTAGAACACGTAGCATGGGTCACAAAATTTTCAAAGTACATGTATATAATGTATATAATCAGAAATATGCAGCCCCGTCTTGAATTTCCCAATCGCTTTTCATTCATTTCACAGATTTTAAATCTGGTTGCGAAGTTCTTCAAAACTTCTTCATTTTTGTCGAAGTTAAATAGGGGAATATTCATTAATTATAACCTAGTTTCTGCATAATTCATGCTGAATTGCGCAATTTTGGCATTATGAACTGTCCCCCTGATTTTGCTTTCGTATTGCGCGGTCCTCTCAAAAATTATAGTGTACATGGTTGGTACACCCTCAGTAAACCCCTTGCGCACGTAGGGGTCGCGCTAGCGACATCTATATAATATGAGTGAAAATGGCCGAATGACGTGTAAAACAAGGCTGCGCAGATTTTATGCGCCAAAAATTGTACGTGTCGAGTTTAGTATATATATATGTGGGAGGGAAGTTTCATCCCCGTACTACTTTCCGTTAAAAAGTTGCCCCAAAAATCGCTTACGAGAGTGATGTTTTTCCGGTTCTCCGCTTTGACGTCCAATAAGGGGGGTTTGTAGCTTTAATAACTACAGATGCCAGTTTTTTGCCTATGAAAACCATATATATTCTTGGAGTACTAATCAAAAATAAGAAAATAAGCTAGGTTTTATGCCTCCCGGAGCCAGGAAAATATTTTTGGCTGGGGGCCAAAGTCGGCCAAAACGCTATAAAATGGCCAAACGATGCTTCAATGTCGCATTAATAAGTCAGACTGGGCTATATATGGCGCAATACTGCCTACGTGGCTGAATAGTACACATATCAGGGTCGTTCAATTGCTACATTGCTTGTGTATAGGATTTTCCGGGCCGGCTCGTAATTTTTGGGCACTGGCATAGGTGTAATTTGGGGGGGGAAAACCCCCCCCCCAAAATTCAGGGGAGGGGGCCCCCAACCCAAATCCCCGTTACACCTATGGGCACTGGTCTGCCAGTTGGTGAATTTTGGGTTCAACTTTGAACTTAATTTACTCGCTTAATTTGCTACACGGTGGTTCAGAATTTGCATACAAAGGTTTTTGGGGACGGAGAATCGATTCCCGCTCATAGGTGAACCAGGCTACAGTTTACCCCCTGCGAGACCCCCCCCCCACGGAGAGGCCAGACCCCCCTCCTCCCCTACCCGACCTCAACTACTCCCCCCAAGCCGAGCTCAACCTCCCCCGCCTAAAATTTGATCCAAACTAAGAATGCAAAATTTTTGGAAAAATTTTGCAACTTCTGAAAATGTTTGAAAAAAATTAGAAAAATAGGATATAAATCACCTATAAACAGCTAAAGATGGTTATTTATAGCAATTAGAAGATAATATACGCAATTATAAACTACAATCTGGGCTAATTTAGGCATGTTTTAGTGCAAATTTGTCAATTTTCAAGCCCTGTTTTCGCATACGAAAACTATTGACAGAAGCTTTTGAGTACGTTTAATGTACTGTACATCGAAAAAGGAGCATTTTTAGCTAAGAAAACTTGGGTACAGTTTAGGGGGGTCCCCCCCAAGTTTCGGATTTGGGTGGGGTCCCCCGAGCCAAATTTGGACCTTCTACTCCTCCCCCAACCCAAACAGGTGGTACACCTATGCTCCCACTATCAGTGTTGCTTCCCGAGTTGTTACCCAAATTGCTGGGCTGGTTCGTTGGTTGGTGGGTGGGAGGTCATGTTCATGTGGTCTAAAATGACATTTTTCAAAAGTGGTCAAATTTGGTATCAAATGAAAGCCCTAAGCGAGCTGAGCAACTGTTGTCCCCCACCCCCACCCCACCCCCAACACCACAACACAACACTACACTCCCCCCCCCCCCCCACTTTTATACAGCAAACTAACAAGCCAAACAACTGCATGAACATTTGTAATTTTAAAAGAACAGTCAATTTATAAGTAATTATATACTTATCCTGTCAGGCGTTATATTTATGTGGGTTGTGACAAAAAAGTTTCGCTAAATAAAAATTCCCATGCAGTCGAGATTCCATCCACCACTTTACCAAGTGCTTAGTTTTTGTGCTAGAACCTGCTTAGCTTAGAGGAACGGACGGTACCTGCACATGCAATGTTCATGACATAAAGTTAGCTTAACGAAACATTTGGTTTAATAGAAAGCAGACAGATGGCGTCAGATTGAAGTCACTAAATCCACTGTTATCGTGAGTACGGTTTATGTTTTGCTATAAACAATTCTTATTCCCCTTCATCTTCAGCTAAAGAGAAAGTTGCTGCAATGCAATCATTGACACACTTCTTCAAACAGCTACACCATTCGCAAGATTTAGCTGAAGCTTGGCACATATGTAATGTGTGTCGTGGGACAGATGTTACTTATACATGACAAAGATAACTTGATAGGCAGTCCCTTCCAAACGTGGACAAATGTAGGAATTCAAAAATTGAGTTGAATTTCCAACGTCCAAAAGATTAAAATTGAAATTTGGGCCGGGTTTTATACCATTTCCGGCCCAAAAGATTAATATTGAAATTCGGACCGGGCCTTTATATATACTATTTCCGGCACAAAATACATAGCATTTTATAGCAAGCCGGGTTTTATATAGTTTCTGTCCCGGCCGGGATTTGTATAGTTTTGGCCGGCCTTTCAGACTTCCCCCAATACGTCTCGTTTAAATCACTCCTTTTTTCTTTTGGAACCATCTCTCCAGCAAATTTAACGGTTTTTGGGTCAACAACCCGACACTCGCTGTAATCAAATTAGTCATTATTCTTTGACCTACACAAATAATAAAATTTAAACTAAGGGTGTCATTTTGAATGCCCACAAGCACGCCGGAGTTCCGAAGCAGTCATCTTCCAATGAACGAAATACAATAAACTTCCCTCGGCCCACTCGCCCTCCTTGTGATAGCACAAATAGAAATTTTAACCGTTTCTGCAGTTTTGAGAACTCTATGTTTGAAGATCGACCATCTATATTGACCTAGTACGTCAGAAAAGTAAGCTTGTTTTGCCAGTTTTATATATTGAGGTGAGTTTACTTACTGTTAGCTTTAAAATTATGTATAGATAGATGTGCAACTATGTAGACTATCAATTGTGAAGGAATGAACCAAATTGTTCGTGATATTTAGCAGTTATTTTGCAAAAACCTATTTCCTCGAAAATGGTCATTTTTTAACCCCCAAAATAGTTTTTGGCTTATGCTGACTTAACCACTAGAGATATGTAGCTCTAAAACAGTTGTACAAGAAAAAATGTTCATTTCGGTGCACTGTTTCCAACCATGACAACCAATCTGGCAAACCAAACCAGAGAATACGGGCAAAAACCAAAACTTTCTTCACCTAAAAATGCCGGACTGATCCCAGGATGTTAAAAAGTGTCAAACGTTGTATAGACTTTCTTAACAATCAGAGCCTGTGAGGTCAAATTTACGCCCAACTTTTCTTTTTGAGCTATCACAGGAAGCAAATGTGGACCGAGGGACATTTTTTGAATTTGGCTCACAACAGGTCTTAATGCTTCAGAAAACCGCCAAATATGGGGGACACGAAATTCGCAAATTCACGTATTCTCACACTGATATTGCCAGCTAATGTGTAAAACACCCGTGGCCCGTGGTTCGTCACTGGCCCGCGGGCCGATGGCGGGCCGCCAGCTCGCAATCTTTCAGACCGGGCTGCTTGTGGGTCTATCTATCTATCTATCTATCTGTTTATTTAACCAACCAACGTCTATACGTTACAAAACATAGATGATCTGAAGAGTTTAGATGAACAGAAACAGACAAAACGGTCAAGAACAGCACTAATTAACAGCATATAAAGGCCGGTTGGGAATGGGGTGGGCCGATTGACCGGCTACTAATCCCCGTCCCCTGACAAAGTGAAACAAGGACGTATTGTTCAATTTGTTTTTGAAATCACTGAGACTACTAGTACACACCACATCAGAGTCAAGTGAATTCTAAATAGACACAATTCTATTACTGAAAAAATTTTTTCTCACTGCAAGACGAGATCGAGATACTAACAATTTAAAAGGATGACCGCGCGTTGCACTATATGTATTATACGCAAAGTAATCAGCAAAGTTTAAGTCAACCAAATTGTTGATTATTTTATACACCATAATTAAATCCTTTTCAATCCTACGTTCTTCTAGTGATTTTAATTTTAAAAATCCGGCTTGGCCCGCGGCCCGCCACCAGCTCGCGTCCCAGCTCTAACTAGGGCCACTGTCTATCCTGATCTAAAATTTTAAACAGCACTTAACTTGAAATATAGAGCATTTCCGAGACATAGTTCCATGAACAGATTTCATGCATGCACTAAGAGCTTTTATTGGATTATATATGATACGCCATGTTTTGGAAATTTTGAAAAAATCGCTGTATTGTAAAATTTAGGGTCTGAGGGTTCCGACTGCGGCACTGAAAAGTGTTGGACATATCTATCTGTAGAATTTCTTTTATCCTGCTTGCCATATACCTACTAAAACTGTTAAGTTTTTTCCGTCTGTTAGGTGGTATTGCTTTCTGATAGTCCTGTAAACACAGATTTTATTTGAATAAATAAAGAAGTCATCAATGCAAAAAGGATTATAGTTTATTCTGGGAGTAAATCGTCACCGATTTCTTCATTTTCAAAACCCAAATCGTCGACATCCTGGCGCCTCAAACCCGCGGTCAGGGGTCGATCTGCCCCGGAAGCGGGTCCAATGGGATCGCTGTAGCTCGCATCTAATACAAATCAAAAAACCATCAAATGTCACGTCGTATGTTTTAAACAAGTTAGTCAAATTGAGCGGTTAGTTTGAAATTGTTGGTTAGAAAATACAAAGTAAAATAAAAATTTTTAAGAAAAAATCTTTGCGATTATGCTAGAATCAGTGTAAAACATGGTGACAAACCAATGGGCTTTCTATTGGTGATATCATAGGGCTCATTGTCCACATTGTCGAAGTTGACGCGTCGTCCCTTCCCGCTGGCCGTCCGGAGACTCCCACGGGAACTGGGCGGGCGACCTGTCACTAGACCCGCGGACGAGGAACCAGAAGTGTTCAGCAGTCTCCCGCCGCTTCCAGGCGAGTTTCGCTGAAAACAGAAAAATAAAACGAATATATACTCAAAAATTGCTTTTGCGCTCTAAGTTCCTTTCACTACTAATCACGAGGATAGTATCAGTTAGGTAGGATTAGGAATTCATTACTAGGTATCTGTAACAGGAGCCCTGACAAAGCCTAGGCTAGATTTATCCTTACTAAAATTATTGGGAACGTTTCACCTCACCTGCTGTCGTAATTCTTTAATTCTTTCGACTTTCTGCAGTTTCATGGCATATTCATCCATTTCTTTTTTGTTTCCAAGATCCTTATTGATTCGAACCAAAAATTTTAAACCTGAAAAGAATTTCATATAGGAAGACCGCCATATGAAAAGACAGTAACTGAGGCCTAAGTTTTATGATTCTCGTCTTATCTTCACTCTGAACAAACTAATAGTTCACCATTCAAATATTGATTTCAATTCCTAACTAAGCTGCAGTTAATGATTGTCTAATTGGTACAAGCGCCATTCACTTTGAAAGTTCAGTTGTTCACAGAAGAATTCTGATCCCGGCCCAATGAGCACACTTGTTGCTTGATGTTTCTAAGTTTATGATTTACTTTGTTACATTTTGTATTGTTTGTTAGAAACAGCACACCCAGTCCCTACACTCAGTATTATCGGGAAATCGTTTGTGAATATTTTTGTAGGTTTCCAGTGCCTTCTGGTAATTTCCGCTTCTACGATGACAGCTGGCAATCATCAACTGCCACCGCTCCTGATTTGGCCTAAAAGTAAAGCACACCAGATAAATATTAACTGTTAATTAGTTAACTATTATTCAAATGTTATCCCCACACAACGTGTCCGGTAAGAAACTACAATGGCAAATTTGCTGAGTAATTGGTAATTGCTACGTTGAAAATGTACTTACTGTATCAACATTGCTTTTTCAAAATAGTTAACAGCCTTTTCGCTGAACTGGGCATCTATGTAGTAAGCACCAAGCCATTCGATAACCCGAATGTTGGACGGAAAATATCGATAGCTCTACAAATAAATATACATCAACACAACTTATGCCATAAACAAACACGGCTTTTAAAGTTTCAGGCCATGAAATGTAGCTGACTCTTTTTCCGGTCACTAGAGCTAAAGCTATAGTGCCAACGCATCCTGGCTGTGTCGTTAAAATTAAACATTTAACAAGAATTAACTTAAAAAGGTAACATTTTGTCGAAGTAAATTAAAATGTTTACATCATAATGATATTGAAAAGCCTGTGACTTGTCACCCTCTCTGTCGTAAAGTTCTCCCAATTTGGCCAACAAGCCGGGATCAAACGGGGACAAGCTTTGCGCCAAGGAATACCTGAAATGGCCAGAAACACAATGTAAACTTTAAACTTTTTTCAGTTTCAAAATTTTTAAATCATCAGAATTTTTCTTCTGTGAATCTGCAATTAACATTACATTTAGCGGTTTTGCGGAAGTGCGGAATTCTTATACACAATTATCCATTCTTTTTTACCTAACTCTGCATTTTATGATAATAGAAAATAACTTTTTACCATTCCAGCGCTGCATTAATGTCTTCCAAGCTTTCATATCTAAAAACATTTGCCAAAGTATTTACAGCAAGAGTTCAAAAACCGTATCTAAACGTATTCAATTTTTGTATAAGAGAGGGGGCCTCATTTCTAGAATCTATTTTACGAGTTTGTACATTTATTATTTATTGTCAATTTATAGGTTGCAAATTAATTTTTGACAAAGCAAGGATCGTTTGATTTAGTAAATAAAACCCACATGCTTCCAATTTGATAGATAACCTGGACATTGTGCTTCAATATTGTGTGCAATTTTTCAAAGCAATCCAAAGCTTCGTCCAAATGCTCCATTCTTTTGCAGACCAATCCTGTAAATGCAAACAAAAAAGTCTGTGGCGGGACACTACATACATTATAGAAAACAAACTTTCACGAAATCTGAAAAGAATCCAAACAAATTATATTGTAAATATACCAAACCAAATGTCAACCTCTGCAAGACTATTTACGCAGCAGAACTTGGCAAGGCAAGGTAGTGGTTTAGATTTCCTCGACATTCATTAACGGAAGAAAAAAGAAATTGACCACCACAACGACTCAAAATAGTGTGGGAATAGTCGTTTAACTAATCATTTAATTGACACTTATCAAATACGCTAACCTAAATTGTATAGAGCTTCAACACAGGAGGCTTCTGTGGACAGGGCCTCACGATAGAAGTCCCGGGCTTTCCCGTAATCGCCCTGGGCGAAACAGATGTTGCCTCGATTGACGAGGGCGCCCGGGTTGTATCGGTCCGCTGCCATGGCCTGCTCCGCGTACCGAATCGCTTCCGGATAGTCTGACTGCTGAAACAACAAAAACAAACAGTAAGCTAATTTGCATATTCAGTAGTCACATCGAAGTACATGCAGCACATAGTTGGGATGGGACGTTTTGTCGCTACGGCGAAAGATGTGGCCCTGCAGCTAGATGGTTAAGCCACTGAACTTCAGATCAAATGCCGCAATAAAGTTGCATTGTTTCCCTGAGGGGAGGAATATAGTGTACGTTAAAGACCCCTAATCCGCTTACCGGTAAAAGGATTTCTGGCAACTAGGCCAGCCTACCCTCTGCGAAGACGTTGTGTATGGTAAGTCGTGAGTCATCCACTCAAAATGGTTCACATCTCTGCTCTGATTCCTCCCATCTGTGCTTAACGTCCAGTGTATAGAATAATTTGGATAAATTAACTGAGAAAATAACGATTTCTAGGGTGTCGAAAGGCACGCTACGCTTCTGAGTAGTTAACTGATGAAAACTACCCATGGGTCAAGGTGTTCTCTCTCTCAGCTGGTAAACAGAGCGAGACAGGACCAGAAAAAGGTAAAACCTCATATATCGTAAAGTTGACCAATAGCCCAGTAAATGGGAGACAGCAGAAAAAGGGGTCTTCTTCTACAGTACAGCAAAATTGGAGTCGTCTCAACATAAATTTACGCACCAGAAAATACATGAATGACAGATTGTTGGCAGCTGCACTGGCCACTTTACTCTCCTTCTTTTCAAAGGATTTCAAGGCTTCCGTTGCCTAAAACATACTTTGAATAGTAATTTAATGAATAGATATTTTCCTAGGAACATCCTGTCAGGTTATACGGTCCTACTGCTGTCTGTACTTTCTGAGCAGTGTTTGAATTGTAATTGTTGCTATTATTAATTGAGATTCTGTAGAAATTAAAAAGTCCCTTACGGCGGAAATATCTCTTTGCCTCAAATACTGTATGGCTTTGTTGATCTCAAGATCGCTGGCGAGATCAGCATAGAGTGACTGTTTGATCTGCTCAACGCACCTAAAATCACATCAAAATCAATCAAACTAACACTATCACAAACTAACAGAGCAATCAAATTTTGCTTAATTTATAAATCAAATCAAACGGCCATTTAGGATGAATCTGAATGGAATACACCGCGTAATCAGAGTAAAAACTGTAACTCTACGGGCTAAAGAAGCTACGCTCCACACAAATTCCCAATGAACCATACCAGACCCCGATGGCCGATAACCTATGCTTGCGTGCTGAAGCTCGAAACATATTAACTAATTAACATATAACTACAAAACATCTGATCACAGTGTACCATGCATATCCCTCAGAGAACGATGCGGACACGTTGGGGGATATTATTCGGGCTGCGGTCAAGATAGTTCTTTCAGCTTCCTGGCGTCTAAGAACAGCGAAACAGTAAAATCAATCAATCAATTAAGTTCGGGTTAAGAAATTCTAATGTAAGCTAAGCAACAGTTTACATAATCCAAATTTTGAAGGTGTCAGTCACCGCTCATAAATAAGCAACTGCAACAACAAGTAGCCAATCTGTAATTCTAGTCGATCAAGTTTTGCTAGGAATTCAAAGCTTTCGCGGTCACCGTTTTCGCTCCCAGCTGTTCAGTGAATCGTTTCGGATCACTTGAAGCACCATCAAGTCCGCCGGATCCTTCTAGAAGAATTTGTACAGGATTAAAGCTATATAACGTTATAGCACATTATAAGACTGAAATCTAAACAAACTCAAGTAGCAAAACTTTCTATGAATATAGCTGAAAAATTACACCTTAACAATTAAAATTGTGACTACACTTGCCCACTAGATTTGAATCACAAGATCTTAGTTGCATTTCCAATGTTTGGAGCGAAGCACTATACATTTGCGTCTCAAATGTGTTTCCATTGAAAAACGAAGAACCGTTAGTGAAGACTAAGCCACTCCAATAATAAACCCATGAATACGAACACTATCAATTGTGTATTTCTCTTCGTCCTCTGTCTCGGGTGGGATATCCAGGAGTTTGAGGAATCCCTCCTTCATTTTCTCCTTATCGTCCAGGGTGTAGGCACATAGGATTAGGTTAAGTCCGGTCCTGTAGCCGGGCTTCTCCTCCATGCAGTGCTCGAAGGTACTCATGGCATCGTCGTAGCGTCCCAGTCGAACAAACGCAACTCCGATGTCATGAAGTATTTTGATCCTAAAATGCCAGTAATTCCAGAATCTTAATATCTCCGTCAAAGTATTGCCATGGTGATGTGATATTAACCCTCTTCCTCCCAAGGCTTTTCGAGGAAAGCCACTGAAAATGACCAGTTTTGAGTTTTCGGTCGCACTTTTTACTGAGACCACCCACAGATCGATAGAGAATTGATTGCTCTTCATTTTATAATATTGAATATTAAGGGTCGCTGATGCACCCAGAAAAAGTTAGGAGCCGTCAAAGTCGGGCTAAGCAGAAATCTTTGCTAAACTTTCATTGCAAAAAAGCTGCATGAGTTGATTCTGAGAAGGAATTCACTATACGTTAATTTAATCTGCATAATCTCCCCTATCGCCCGGTAGAACTACACTCTGTCGCCTGACGAATTGCAGCCGACGCTGGACTCGTTTAAAATAAATACAGAAATATGATACAAAATTTGTCCAATTCTCCATTCCGCCAAATGCCTGACTGGACTTTATTTCTTTTGAACCACTACCCTAATCCAAATTGTAGTGGGAGTGTCGAGGAAAAAAAGGAACACGTGATCAGAGCTACATCGGGGAACCCGTGTCTGCTCTTTGGAACAGAATCCAAAAATCACCACTTGTGTCAAATGGCCGCCGCGGGCATACAAGAGTTAAAAGTATCGAAATTCAACATTCCACAAAATAGCAGAAATAGTTGGTTAACTGTGATATCTAATTGTTCAAATATTGTACTACGTGTTTTCTACTCAGTTCACTATAAAGTGAAACCCAGTAAACTACCTTGCTCGTTTTTGAGTTGAAGGCACTTGATCGAGTGCCATACGATAATACTTAATGGCCTTAGCATAATCCTTCTTCTTGAAGTATATATTTCCAATGTTAACCTTTAGACGGCCTGAAATTCAAAGTGGAATTATATAATACTGAAAATGTTTTTATATAGCATATATAGAGAATACAATAACAATAAAGTTGTAAAAACAAAAATTCACACTAAATTGTACCAGCGTTGCTGAATGCTTTATTTTTGACGATAACTTGATAGGTATTGAGTGCTTCATTATGCAGACCATTGGCTGTGTACTGATAGGCTAAATTGAACAGAACCTAAAACACAAACAAAAGCTTTTTCCAAAATAATTAACAATCAGTTATGGAAAGATTTACCTTTTTTTGTAGCAAGATAGCACCATACAAAACAGCCAGGCGAAGCGTCACACTCTCAGTTACCAACACTTTCTCATTATTAGCAGGACAGTAATAAATCAGAAAATGCAAGTAGTGTAGGAAGGGGTAAACGAGGACCACGCGGTACCGGTACTGCGGTACCACTGTCCTATCAGGCTTCAAGTCTTGTTTTCGCGGTATCGATAGCACAATATCGCTACCCTGTCGTTTTATTAATTAGCAACAAGTAAATAAATTTTTGTATTTAATTTTTCACAGTGTAAGCATATATACATATAGCACACCAATAAATCACAATTTCTTTATTAATGTTATATACATCAACCAATAATGAGCAGTAAGAAATAAACGTAATAATACGCCCTAGATTAACATCGCCACTTAGTGTTGATTGTGCAACAAGTCTAATATGTTCAAGGAAGCAGTCTGAGCCCACTAGTTCGGGTAAATCCAAATTGTGGTTGTAAAAATTATTCTTCACAAATGTATAAATTGCATCCATCATTCAAGACCAGTGTATCTCTTATGGTTAGGTCTGGCACATTCAAAGACCAAATGGGCTCCAAGTCTAGTTGTGAAGCGTCCACAAATATGACAGAGTTGCAATCGTTTTTGCTGTCTACTGAACAGTCGTTTCGGAGGTGAAGGCTTCTTGCGAGTCCAGACTCCAAGGGCGACCAAATCAAGTATACACTGACAATTCTTAGATTTAAGACAAGTCTTGCAGCGTTTTGCCATCGAAAATGAAATTTTCAAAATTTTGTAGCATTTATACAATCTGCATTACCAGAATGGAGGCAGTCATGCTGACCAAGCAATGCTGACTAAGCATATCGTAAATTGATTATTCTAAGAAGGTCCTCTCTTTTCAGAGTTAGTTTGCCGACCAAACCAAACATAATCTGTTTGTCATCGGCAAAACACAATTTCCAATCAAATTGTTGTGAAGTATACGGACATAACAAGTCACTTGATTTGTTTATGTTACACCGCTGTCCTGCACAATCTCGTATAAAGTTTTGTAACTTGTAAAATTGCTTCATTGAAAATGTTTTTCGTAATCGATTTTGAACAAGAGCTACAGTTCTATCAGAGAACAGCTCAATACTAACCGGTGAGAACGGTTCCGGTGACTTTAAATTTAATGAAACAGTAACTGAGATTACGATGAAAACCGTTACACTTATTGTCACCGAACCAATTATTATAACCTTCTTTTTCTCCATTGTTTACTCGACTATAACTGAGAGCACTTTTATACCTTTTCCCAGGACGGGTTCCTATTTTTGTCAAGTTTCATGAGAGCATTATACTCAGCTACACAGAAAACAACAATTGATGCACTAAGTGCTTCCTTATAGTCAATTTTAATTCTAATTGTCCCGTATTCCTCTGGACTAATATAGTTGCAATCAGCAGAATGATCAGGAGTTAGGTCAATGCATGTAATAAAGAATCTTGTTCTGTAGTCATCCCATTTAAATCCTATATCCATGTTGTGATAATTTAAACCTCTAAGAAATTCCATAAACAAATTAGGATACTTATATTCTCCAAGAGTTTGCAGTGGAGCTGAATGTGGAAGGAGCATTTCATTTTTATAAACATAGATTCTCTGAGCTCCAAAATCCAAAAAGTAAAATGGATTATTTTGCAAAGAACCATTGTATGCCGTCTGTTTCACCATGAAAATGTAAACTCTCCTTGGAAGAGAACCACTGTAAGGTACCCAATCCAGATTTTGTTCTCCAATAGAGATTGTACGACATTTAGTATCGTAGCGAAGAGCTGGATATGTGCAACCTGTAGAATTTAGAATTTTGTTATGTTGTATCAGCGCCTGATCACTCAGCTTAATTCGAGATACAAACATTTTGGCATCTGATATTTTCAAAATACATTCCACTTTTTTACCAATGAAGATTAGGTTTGGTTCAGAACGCTTGAATATGAAACTCAGTTCAGTTTGTGGAGGTAGCAGTTTTGGCATCAGAATGGTATCGGTAAATACTCTAGTGTATAAAGTAAAAACTTTAGAACCTTCAATTCTATCATATCGCTTTTGCAATCCTTCATTTACGACTATTGGAGGGGCTCCTTCATCCAAGTTAATATCAAAAAACAAAGGAGAGTCTTGTTCATACATTGCCCCACACAGCAACGAATCTTTTTCCGGTTTAGTATAGTTGACTAAGCATAGCAGATACGAAAGCCAAGGATAATACGGATTTTTCAATGTTATCGATTGGTCAGAAATGAGACAGTCTACGCTAGACCACATGGAGTAGCCCAAGTTATTGATTGGTCCAGTTTTATCGATTTCAGTTAATTGTGTTCCGTCCTTTTTTAGCACTTGTGCCCTAATAAATAAAAAACAGGAGGTCAGATCAATAAAAGTATCTGTTTTATCAATTTTAAATTCGATGTTGTTAAGGTCTGAGCGAGGGAGGGCTGTGCTACACGGGACTTCAACCAGCTGTGAGCTGACGACATCTTCATGAACGGGAACAGAGTGGTTCCATTCAAGCAGTTTATTTCCACACGTAGCCATCAGAAATTTGTTTTCTTCGTACTTTTACTTATTTTTCCTTTTTGCTTACTTTTATACTTTTTCTTAGCAGGCGATGCTTTCTTAGTGATTGTCTTCTTTTTTAGTTTAATATCGGAAAAGACAACGTTTCTGCTGTCAGGATTGATTTGCTTAAATCTTATTGGAAACATTGTATTTGGAGACATTATAATATTAACACTTTTAAGCTTTTAAAATAATTTCTACCAATCCCACCTCTGGGCTTGATAGCGGTTGTAAATTCAAATCTGAAATAGATAGTTCAATTTTATCGATTGTACTTTGACGAGTTGCATGATATACTAAAGTGCTGGGCTGGTACTCTGAGCGAGCAATACATAGCAATGGGACATAGTTTTCATTAAAGATTTGAGGCTCAATAAATTCTACCTGTATCATAACCCAATCATTGGTAGGTAGTACGACTCTTTGTAGTGCTATTTGACTTGCTTCCACAGGCGTAGCAAGTTGGATTTTCATATTATTAAGTGGTTTAACTATTGTTACAAACTCCATTTTCTTCGTTCAACTAATAGATCACTTGCCTTTATAACTTTTACTAATTCGCCATGTGAGCGATGTAGTTGCTCTATTGATTTATTCCCAGTTATTACACATTTTCCAGAATAGAAAATTAATGCAGTGCTACCAGCCTTCAGTTCAAGTGTAATTGCTGGAAACGTTTCGGGGGTGAAATTCAGAGCATAACCATGTTTCAAGTAATTATAAATCCAAGACAAGTCCAGCTTTCTCCCTATATCACAAGTGCCTACAATATTGTGTATTTTGAGTTCCCACGGCTGGACAACATATCCTAACCCGATCAAAAAATCAGCACACTCTTTAAGAGTTTCATAAGCTTTATTAACAGTTTTGGCACCAAGACATACAACACGACCATTGGAAAATAATAGACAAGCACAAGACAATCTCAACGTAGCAGCACTGAAACGTTTTGGATTGTACTTTACATTAGGTAAACTGTACAAATCTATAGAACACTTAAAGTCACTTGTAACAATTAAATTGACGATATTCATTTCTGATGCGTGTTAATAGTTGTCCAAGGACATTCTCTCCAGGCCAATCATTTACATTTATAACCCTTTCATCGTTAATGTCCAAACCAATACCCCAATAGCTATCATATTTGGAGGCTTCGGCAATGATGCAATCCTTAGTTTCAATCAAAACATCTCGTAATCGTTCATTTTGAGCAAACTTGGCTCGCACACCCATGAGCATAACGTCTTCAGCAACAACCATCCATTTATTCTTATCAAATCCTTTGATTCCCTTCGCAAGTTGTTTGTGAAGGCGAGGTGACTTGGCTTTGATAATCTCGCGATAGGTATACACATCATCAAAGAATTTGGCCTTCTCACTTTGATAGTATTGTTCAACACAGTTGTATTCAACACCACCCAACGTAAAATGAGAAATATGGAAATTACTAAATGGTGACCAACCAGAATGAAACACAACCATTGGTTGACTATCCAGGGTAAGACAATAATAGGTAGGCATTTTAAGTTCTTTAACATCTGTCTTTAGTTCACAAACTCAAACTTAAGTTTTCCTGTTGCTGCATCAGTGTGCTAGGTTTCATATTTTAACCACTTGATTGGTTCAGAAGCACGACCTACACCCAAAGCTGATTTGGGTACAGATTCTAGAAACTGTTCAAACTTAGGAGCATCTAGAGGTCGCTGTGGACTAAATTTCGCAGGAGTTATGAAATATCTTACCAAATCATACAAATTTGAACCAACTGTGTTGTCAGGATAAATAACTCGTCCGTTGTCATCTGTTTCTACATTAACATGCTGTAGGAGCAGAGATGCTTTGTTACGTAAATGTTTAGGAAAAAGTAGAACTAAGCTAGGTTTATCATCCTCCACCAACTTCACAACAGGTTGAATAGCTACTGTTGCAGTCTTTACTGGAGACGAAGGAATCAAAGCTAATCGTTTAGCCATTTTAGCATTACTTCGAGCAATGTATGAACTAATTGATTCCTTTTAAGTGTTTTTCGTTTAACAGTAATTGATGCTTTTTTATCAGCCAGAATGAGAATATCCTTCTTAAATTTTTTCAGCTTAGATATATCTGGTGGGTTTAGTGCAAAATCGCCATAAAGTGCATTGAATGCAATTTCAGCGAAAGCATTGACCAAATCTTTAGTGCAAGATGACACAGTTGCATTTATCACTGCTTGTGGGGCTGAAGTAAAGTAAATTAAATCTTGCTTTCAAATGTTTGCAAAAATGCTATTTTGGATTGGTGAATACTAGCTTTTGCCTTTTGCGACTAATTAGTGTTAACCTGCTTTGGATCTGTCGATATAAATTCATCGTTATCTTTAATTTGTAAAGCCGGTGTGTAATTTTTCCCCTATGAATTTTCCCCCTGGAAAAAGTATCATCGGTAAAATATTTCCCCCTGTTAAAATCACCGGTGGCTAACGACTAGTTGGTTATTTGGAGCCGTTGTATGACTGAAAGATCAACCAACTAGCAGCACTTGTGCAATTTAGCCCATGTGGAGACAACAAAATACATGAAAATGAGTGAAATTCGCGAATATTGTTATTAGCCAAAGCAACCGCCTTTTCCAGTTAATCTGTCTAAATTTCGTTTTTAAAAATGTTCATTGTTTACATTTTTAATCTTCGGTTTTTACTTGAAATGCTTAACCAACTAATTTCAAACTTGGTTTAAATCAGCTGCAATCTAAAAGATGGTGTTTTGTTTTATACAATAACAATGTCATATGCTACAAGACAGTAAAACATACCTGTGCCAGATGGAAAAGGCCATTCTCCAAGTATCCAGCAAACACTTCTCTACACCACGGGCAATTTACATGACCGGAGGCGATGACGGATAGACAGCATTCTTGACAAAGCCTCGGCGTGGACTTACAAGCTGTCGTGCACCCATCGTAATTGCACGAGGCCTCGGCGTCGTGGCATACCACGCAGATAGAGGGGTTGCGGGATACCTGGTAGATAATATGCTGCTCGTATTCAACCTTAGACAATAACTGGCTAAGCCAAATAGCCATATTCTCCATCTTAGAATCAAGGGAAATGTAGCGCGAAAATTAAAGCAACCACTCACTGGATTGTTAAAGTGAAACACTGGATAACATTCGAATTTTCACACAGCTTTTTAAAGTTTAAAGTTTGCGCGCATTTTTTCAAATTGTACAGCAATTAGATACAGCAATCAATCTTATACACATTTAGCAGCAAATTACAGCAGTTCCCAAGTTATTGCTAGAGAAATTGAAAGATTTCATATTGGATAGGCAGTCAAAACGAAGTCATCGTAAGAATCGTAAGCAACCTTAAAAGAAACTATATACGATTATGAGAGGGAAGGTATTCAGAATTAAAAAGTTTGAAATAATTAGTAAGACAATTAAATGACAACACTTATATATAGCTTACCTGTATACTCATACTATCATTAGAATCTCGGTTCTTGCCAATAACGAAAGTAAAATGTCGTACGAGAACCAAAACGGTAGGGCGAGTTTCGCTGTAATCCTTTCTTTTTCGATGAGGATTTTGAACGCACTGTTTAATTAGATTGGTTATATATTCTCGTCCACCATTAAATTTGCCACAGTTTTGTTTTGAGTCTTGACTGTGCTTAATAAATACATGCCGTGAAATATTCATTGTAAAAGAGAAACTTAGTATCAACTTGCAGCTGTGTCACAACTTCACGCAATGGCTATTGTTTCTGACCAATTTACTAAAACTTTGCGTTGTCAGCATGACAAGAGTGTTTGGTCAGCATCAATTTGATTGGTTAAAAATTACAAATGCTTGGTCAGCGTCAATCTGATAAGTTGAAGATTGCAAATGCAAGGTCAGCATCAATTTGATTGGCTGAAAATTACAAATGCTTGGTCAGCATCCATCTGATTGGTTGAAGCTTTCCATCTAGTAGTATAGTAGTGCCTGTGTCTGAAGTACAGTTTTTGGTGAAATGGCGATCGAGTGCACAGTCTGTGGGATTTCTCTGTCTCGCAAAGATGCTTTGACAAGACATATGAAATGGAAACATTCAGTACGTATGGGGCTTGTCTTGATAGAACTTGTCTGAACAGAACTTGTCTGAATGGCATGGTGTAAAGTTCTTGCAAGCTAACCTTATGAGATCGGCTTCGAATTTGCCGACCACACGGAGGCGTCTGCTGCACAAAAGCAGTAGCATGTCCAACAGTGTGGAAATAGAAGGGCCAGCGGCGATAGGCGAACCTGGAATAGCCAGGGGAAGCTCCACCCATCGCGGAAGCTGCTGGTTGAAAAGCTTGCAAGGATTTTACAGCATTACGTTGCCAAGTGCAGCCATGCCTTGAGTGCCTTTTGCAGTTCTAAGCAAACTGTAAAAAGGAAATGGCTCCTTTGCTGCAGCAGCGCCTTTGTGCGTTTTGCACGCTGCAGCATTTGGACTAGTGGCGGGAGTCGGCAATCTTCATAGCAGAGGTAGTAAGTGGGAGACCCCTCGCGGCTCTGTGCTCATAAAAATTTAGATTTTTTCTGAGGAGCACAACTAGCGTTGTACCCCGAACCTAAAGCTATGTCGGAATAGGGTGCTGTCATTGAGGAAACCTTTACAAAAATATGTCATGTTGGGTGTTATTTGAAAGCAAATAACTTCACCAGTCCAATTTTATGATTAAAACGTACGAATTTTTCTCCCTGCTAATAGAATTAGCTAATATGCTAATTAGGTTTAGATTTTTAAAACGTTTACAAAAAATATGTCGTGTTGGGTGTCATTTGAAAACAAATAACTTCACAAGTCCAATTTTATGATTAAAACTTACGAATTTTTCTCCCTGCTAATAGAATTAGCTAATATGCTAATTAGGTTTCGATTTTTTAAAATCTTTAGAAAAATATGTCGTGTTGGGTGTCATTTGAAAACAAATAACTTCACCAGTCCAATTTTATGATTAAAACTTAAGAATTTTCTCCCTGCTAATAGAATTAGCTAATATGCTAATTAGGTTTCGATTTTTTAAAATCTTTAGAAAAATATGTCGTGTTGGGTGTCATTTGAAAACAAATAACTTCACAAGTCCAATTTTATGATTAAAACTTACGAATTTTTCTCCCTGCTAATAGAATTAGCTAATATGCTAATTAGGTTTCGATTTTTAAAACGTTTACAAAAAATATGTCGTGTTGGGTGTCATTTGAAAACAAATAACTTCACAAGTCCAATTTTATGATTAAAACTTACGAATTTTTTCCCTGCTAATAAAATTAGCTAATATGCTAATTAGGTTTTAAATTTCTTTGACTGTCGCTTGTAATTGATCGTTGAAATATTAGTTTAATTGGAATATAATAAAAGAACTAATTTTGTTTGACCATTAAAATATTTTGATAATTAATGACAACCTGATATTTTAGAATATGGCTGATGTCCACGGAGCTGCTAAAGAATTCATTAGACATAGCTCACAACATCCGTCAATCCACCTCTACAAGGTAAACCTAACAATACAAGATGAATCCTGATTATCTAACGATGCAAAATGCTTTTATATTTTGTTACTCTCAAGTTTTACAACTGCTATTATGTTTTACTTTCAGTGTGAAGTTTGCCCAAAAACGTTTAAGGAAAGGAAGACTCTGAATCGACACACTAGAGAAGTGCACGAAAAGCAAAAGAAGATTCAATGTCATGTCTGCGGTCGACCATTCGCCCGGTCTGAAGATATGACCAGACATGTATCTGTTCATTCCAGGAAAAGACCCGTGGAAGATGTCCTCACAAACACTCCAAAGCGAGTCCGATGCAAAACAAGGTTCACTCAGACTGCTTTGAACAATTCTTTGAGAACGATTACTATAACAGCTGATGAATGTGACTGTGATCCCACCGTATTTCTCACAAGACAAACTGTTCACATTTCAAATGTCATCACAGAAATACTGGAAGAAGAATATGGAACAAAGCTGTGGATGAGCTTGAGTATAACATTTGAGAAAGATTCAAATAAGTCAGAAACCATTGATGCACATTTCAACTGCAAAACTAGAGTCATACTTCGTGGCAATAATATCGATGAGGAGCTAAATATTGCTTTCAACGAAATAATGCTCAACATTGAATCATTTCTACGTAAAGGTTCCGGATGGGTCATAAAAAATCTGAATCATCTTGATCTGCATTTTGCAAGATATCGGCCCCTCAGAGGATCCTCTTACATCCAGCTACCTGAATATATAGCAAAGAAGGAAGCTATCGTTAATATACAAAATAATGACGACAAATGCTTCCAATGGTCAATTTTAGCTGCTTTGCACAGAGTTAACACTCACGCCGAACGTGTGTCACATTATCAAGATTATGCGAACGATCTAAATTTTACTGGTATTAATTTTCCCGTAACTGTCTCTCAAGTACCACTCTTTGAAAGACAGAATAATTTAAGAGTAAATATTTATGGTCTTGAAGAAAACAATGTCATCCCGCTGTACATTTCGAAGCGAAATGAAGAGCAACATATAAACTTATTGCTCATTACTAAAGGTGCCCAAAGTCATTACTGTTGGATCAAGAACCTGGACAGGCTACTTGCCGATCAGAATCACCACCACACATGCAAACACTTTTGTCCAAGATGTCTAATTCCTTGCTATAGTCCTGAAAGAAAAGTGCAACATCTACAACTATGTAATCAACATGAAGCCACACGAGTTGAAATGCCGGAAGATAAATGGCTGAAATTCAAAATTTTGCACAGGATGCAACGAGTTCCATACATAGTAAGTTTTTCTTTATCTAATAATATTTTAAATGTTAGTAAATGCTTTCAATTTAGAAGTTGCTAATGTTAGCTAGAAATGTTGGTGGTTTAAATGCTAGTACTAATATTAAGTAAATGTTAGAGTATCGCACTTGTGAAGTTCACGTAGAATCAATTTCAGCAAACTCTTATTTTTTTTTTTTTTTTTTTTTTTTTTTTTTTAGATTTATGCTGATTTTGAGTGTCTGACTGAAAGAATCATGGTTGTCTGCAAAGTGATGATATTCACTACAAAATATCAGCATCATACACCCAGTGGATTTGGTGTGGTTGGTATTCTGAATTGTTGTGGAAATGCACCTAAGATTGAACAAAGTGTCGTCTACCGAGGAGAAAACACCGTCCAGAAGTTTCTTGAGCTTATTATGCAAGTACGTTACAAATGTGTATCATTCGTGCACACCGATAGACTGAAACTATAATGTGCAATATTTCTCAAGCTACAGAGTGATCGAGGTACTGCATTTTACATTTTAGAAAAACAATGACTACCAACGTACTGTAAGTGATCCTTTGCCTTTGGAGCTAACAGTTGATGAACAGAAAAGGCACACTGAAGCCAAAGAATGCTACTTGTGCAACAGACCCTTCAACGGTGAACGCTCAGTTCGCGATCACTGCCACTTTTGTGGTAAGTACCGAGGGGCTGCTCACAACCAATGCAAATGGATTAGCTGAACCGACATTGTCGTTGCCATTCACAATTTGAGGAGATACGATGGACACCTCATTATGCAAGTAGTATATTATATTTTCTTATTATGGAACTGCTTATTATAGGATTTCTTGCTTGCTTAAGTATATATCAACAAATTAACCAGCATTTCTAAAACTGTGTTCGTGTTCTAGGAAATTGGAGTTATTTCAACAGAATGGGGCTAACTATGGACTGCATTCCAAAGGAATGGAAGATTACCAACTTTACCTGAAGAAGAAGAAAAACGTGACGACTCAACAAACAAATCCAAGCAACTTTATTGATGATGAAGCCGTCGATGATAATGAGGACAACGAAGGGAACTGGAAAATTAAATTTATCGATACATTTCAATTTCTCACTACTTCGCTACAGTCCCTTGTTTTCAACCTCTCAAAGGACAATCTTCAAAAATTCCGATGCATGTCTAATGAATTCAACTCAGACGAGCTTGCGATGCTTGTTAGAAAAGGCATATATCCTTATGACTATATGAATAACTGGGAAAAATTCAACGAAACACAGCTTCCACCAAAAGAGGAGTTCGATAATCAGCTGAATAAAGAGGAACTTAGTGATGCGGACTATGTTCATGCCCAAAACGTATGGGAGCAATTCGAAATTGAAAACCTTGGTCAATATCACGATTTATATTTGAGAACTGACGTACTTCTTCTTGCCGACGTGTTTGAAAGTTTTCGCCTGTTTGCTCTTCAAAATTATGGTCTGGACCCGGCACATTACTTTACGCTGCCGTCGTTTGCGTGGGATGCTTGCCTAAAAATGACAAACGTATGGCTTGAGCTACTTGAGGATCCTGATATGTATTTGTTTTTTGAAAAAGGAATAAGAGGAGGAATCTCCATGATCTCCCACAGATTTGCCAAAGCCAACAACCCTCATACTTCAAATTACGACTCAACTAATCCAAACTCATGGATTATGTATCTGGACGCTAACAACTTATATGGGTGAATATGCAAAAACTGCCTGTCAAAGGTTTTCGCTGGCTAAGTCGCAATGAAATTGATCTGATTGATTGGCTTAACCAATCTGATAACCAAACTTGTGGATACGTGCTTGAAGTCGATCTAGAATATCCTCAACATCTCCATGATTCCCACAACGATTACCCACTAGCGCCTGAAAGACTCGAAATCACTGCTGAAATGCTAAGTCCTTATGCTGAAGCCTTATGTAGGGATCTGGGCACTGGCCTAAGCAAAATCGAAAAACTAAAGTCTGACCAAAAAATCTTGGAACCGAACAGTCAGCACCAGTCCTGAGTTATCCTTTGAAGGTAGCCTATATAAAGTATATATTTTTATAATCCTCAGGAGGAGGAGAATCCGCTAAACCCATTATATCCGGTGTATGTCCGGTTACCGGATACTAAATCGATAAAAAACGCTTCAGTTTTGGAAGGAAAATGCTAATTAATTCATACTCTAGTATATTAGTCCTTGGCTCAAAACATTTCCGAAAATCGGGTCACATCCGGTCCATGTCCGGTAACCGGATGCACAGGTCACAAAAACTGTACAACAAGATGGGTAGGTCATACAGGTTCGCTGATTGGATTTTTGGATTCCTCGGGTCGAAATTAGTCTGTATCCAAAATTTTGTCCGGTTTGGACCAAAATTGCGTGATCTATGGTCGTATCCGGTTCGCAAAAAACCGGAAAAAACCGTTTTTTCCGGCCTTGTACTCGGAATCGAGGTTTAAAAATGTTCCCTTTTGGCACAATGAATGTTTGGGAGGCTACTTTCGTTTTACCGGTGTCAAAGCAATCGAATATCCGGTCCATTTCCGGATCTGAGCTTTGAAATTTGAGATTTCATGGGCTATTATCTCAGTATCCGGTTGGTCCGGAAGTCAAATTATTGCATTAAAATTATATTTGGTCTATCCCTCACCAACACCAACCTCAAATTACTTCATATCTGCTGTAAATTTAGAATGGCAGCGTTTTAAAAAATGGGTGATTTTTGTTTGTTTTGTCTAATTGTTAAACCGGACATGAGATCTAATCTCATACGCTTAGCTTTGTCGCATTGCAATATAAACTAATATTTGAACCGATTTTTAAAACGCTGCCATTCTAAATTTACAGCAGATATGAAGTAATTTGAGGTTGGTGTTGGTTAGGGATAGACAAAATATAATTTTAATACAATAAGTTGACTTCGGACCAACCGGATGCTGAGATAATAGCCCATGAAATCTCAAATTTCAAAGCTCAGAACCGGAAATGGACCGGATATTCGATTGCTTTGACACCGGTAAAATAAAAGTAGCCTCCCAAACATTCATTGTGCCAAAAGGGAACATTTTTAATCCGCGATTCCGAGCACCAGGCCGGAAAAACGGTTTTCCGGTTTTTTGCGAACCGGATACGACCATAGATCACGCAATTTTGGTCCAAACCGGACAAATTTTGGATACAGACTAATTTCACCCGAGGAATCCAAAATCCAATCAGCGAACCTGTATGACCTACCCATCTTGCTGTACAGTTTTGTGACCTGTGCATCCGGTTGCCGGACATGGACCGGATGTGACTTGTTTTCGGAAATGTTTTGAGCCAAGGACTAATATACTAGAGTATAATTAATTAGCATTTTTTCTTCCGAATCTGAAGCGTTTTTTATCGATTTAGTATCCGGTAACCGGATATAGACCAGGATATGATGGGTTTAACGGAATCTCCTCCTCCTGAGGATTCTAAAAATATATACTTTATATAGGCTACCTTCAAAGGATAACTCAGGACTGGTGCTGACTGTTCGGTTCAAGATTTTTTTGGTCAGACTTTAGTTTTTCGATTTTGCTTGGGCCAGTGCCGGGATCTCTAAGGCTTCAGCATAAGGACTTAGCATTTCAGCAGTGATTTCTTTCAGACTTTAGTGGGTAATCGTTGTGAATCATGGAGATGTTGAGGATATTCTAGATCGACTTCAAGCACGTATCCACAAGTTTGGTTATCAGATTGGTTAGGCCAATCAATCAGATCAATTTCATTGCGACTTAGCCAGCGAAAACCTTTGACAGGCAGTTTTGCATATTCACCCATATAAGTTGTTAGCGTCCAGATACATAATCCATGAGTTTGGATTGGTTGAGTCGTAATTTGAAGTATGAGGGTTGTTAGCTTTAGCAAATCTGTGGGAGATCATGGATTCCTCCTCTTATTCCTTTTCCAAAAAACAAATACATATCAGGATCCTCAAGTAGCTCAAGCCATACGTTTGTCATTTTTAGGCAAGCATCCCACGCAAACGGCGGCAGCGTAAATGTGCCGGGTCCAGATCATAATTTTGGAGAACAAACAGACGAAAACTTTCAAACACGTCGGCAAGGAAGAAGTACGTCAGTTCTCAAATATAAATCGTGATATTGACCAAGGTTTTCAATTTCGAATTGCTCCCATACGTTTTGGGCATGAACATAGTCATCACTAGTTCCTCTTTATTCAGCTGATTATCGAACTCCTCTTCTTTTGGTGGAAACTGTGTTTCGTTCAATTTTTTCCCAGTTATTCATATAATCATAAGGATATATGCCTTTTCTAACAAGCATCGCAAGCTCGTCTAGGGGTTAATTCATTCGATATGCATCGGAATTTTTGGAGATTGTCCTTTGAGAGGTTGAAAACAAGGGACTGTAGCGAAGTAGTGAGAAATTGAAATGTATCGATAAATTTAATTTTCCAGTTCCCTTCGTTGTCCTCATTATCATCGACGGCTTCATCATCAATAAAGTTGCTTGGCTTTGTTTGTTGAGTCGTCACGTTTTCTTCTTCTTCAGTGTAAAGCTAAGGTAATCTTCCATTCCTTTTGGAATGCAGTCCATAGTTAGCCCCATTCTGTTGCAAATAACTCCAATTTCCTAGAACACGAACACAGTTTTAGCAACATGCTGGTTAATTTGTTGATATATACTTAAGCAAGCAAGAAATCCCATAATAAGCAGTTCCATAATAAGAAAATATAATATACCTACTTGCATAATGAGGTGTCCATCGTATCTCCTCAAATTGTGAATGGCAACGACAATGTCACGGTTCAGCCTGAATCCCATATTGCATTGGTTGTGAGCAGCCCCTCGGTACTTACCACAAAAGTGGCAGTGATCGCGAACTGAGCGTTCACCGTTGAAGGGTCTGTTGCACAAGTAGCATTCTTTGGCTTCAGTGTGCCTTTTCTGTTCATCAACTGTTAGCTCCAAAGGCAAAGGATCACTTACAGTACGTTGGTAGTCATTGTTTTTCTAAAATGTAAAATGCAGTACCTCGATCACTCTGTAGCTTGAGAATTATTGCACATTATATTTTCATTCTATCGGTGTGCACGAATGATACACATTTGTAACGTAATTGCATTATAAGCTCATGATTCTTCTGGAAGGTGTTTTCTCATCGGTAGACGACACTTTGTTCAAT